>NW_023610939.1:0-43680 GCF_013339725.1 Rhipicephalus microplus | reverse complement strand
CTCTGAATGTCGCGCGCGAGGTATTAACCGAGCAGCCGAGATGAGAGATCAGGAGAAGACGAAAGCAGCGCCAGAGTGCGTAGGGATTCCGCCGTGTAGTCGGCGAAGGTTTTGTCCATAGGGACGAAGCAGGAGATGAAGAGGATTTTCACCTGAGGGGTGATGACTCGAGCTACAGACAAGAGTGTGTGTTTACCGCTATCGAGCGAAGACGCGTGGCAACAGCTGCGGTGTCTGAAGCCGACGTGTTTCCGGCGAAGAAGTTGAAGCTTGAAGAGTGGGCCAATTGAAGAGGCGAGGTTTCCTGGAAGAGAAACTTCAGGGGCAGCGGAAACGACAACAACGCTGGACTTGAGTGAGTGATTCTCGGAAGAGTATCATTCCAGACTTTTTGTTCCAAGGACTTTGGACTGAATAGGTTTTCTATCTCTTTAGTCTTTAAGTGTCTTGGATGTTAAATGCATGCGACTGCATTGTAGGTGTATTGTTGTCTGTGTCTATTGTTTTGAGTGTGGCTGATTGCACTGTGTAGTACGTTGGTTGATTGTGACATAGTGCACTCAACTATTGTGGAGGTGCATAGCGTGTATTGTCTTGGATCTGCAATAATTGAGAATATAATTTTGTTTGTTTATCAACTCTCGCTCTGACTGTTCTTTGGGCCACAGCCGGCGTCTGCTGGCGCGCCAAAAAGGACCACTTCTAAATCTGTCCACGCTTTCGTGGTGCGGTTTCGGGGGCCAATGCTTCAGCCCTTGGAATTAGCCCGGCGATCGCCTCCCTAATTAACGGGACCGGTGTGACAATTGATCTGGCGTCCGCGACAGGAACTTTTGGTGCACAGTGTGGTCCAAAGTAGTGAGAAAGAGCCTCGAGTTGTTGATAGTGCAATCGGAACGATTTTGTGTGTTGTTCAGGGTTCTCGTAACGAGTGCGGGGGAGTGTTTCCGATAGACTGATTTAGGCAGATACTTTTTGCACCGCGGCAAGGTCTTATTTGCGAGATACAATGGATCCGAAAAGTTAGTTGCTCTTGGTGAGAAGATGGGTCTTTCTGGCGCCGAACTACGGAAGTGGGTGAGCCAGAAGGAGAAAGAGGCGGTGGAGAGAGAGAGGTTGGCAGCTGAGAGAGCCAGGAAGAAAAAGCAGCAGAGTTGGAGAGAGAGAGGTTGGGCAGCTGAGAGAGCCGAGGAAGAAAAGGCAGCTGAGTTGGAACGAGAGAGGTTGGCAGCTGAGAGGGCCAGGAAGAAAAGGCAGCTGAGAGTTGGAGAGAGAAAGGCTGCACGCTGAGGAGGGCGAGAGAAGAAAGATAGGCAAAGGAGCGACACGCTGAAGAAGAAAAGAGAGGAAAGGGGAACGGCAGCGGCAGCACGAGATGGAACTCGAGCGCTCCGGTTGCAACAGCGAAGTGAACTCCCGTCCAATCTAGAGTTGAAAAGCAGCGAACGGGAAGATGAGGGCTTCCGCTTGAACCCAAGCAAGCTGCTCGTGGCGTTCGATGAAAGGAAGGACGACCTTGACGCGTACCTTAACCGATTTGAGACGATTGCAAGGAGCCAGAATGGCCGGAACATCAATGGGCAACATGCTTTAAGTACCTGCTTGAGTGGTGAAGCGCTCAGTGTGTAACGTTAGGCTGACGCTGACCGATGCAGCCAACTATGCAAAAGGTGAAAGCTGCTTTGCTGAAGCGAATTAGATTTACCGTGGAAGGTATCCGAGACAGATTTCGGAGAGGAAAGCCACTGATGGTGAGACGGCTACGCAGTATGCCGCCCGACTTTGTCATTATTTTGACAGATGGATTGAACGTTCAGGGACAGCGTCAGGGAGTACGATGAGCTTAGAGAGCTCCTAATTAGATAGACAATTTCTGACTAGTTGCCACCCAAGCCTGTCACTGTACTTAATAGAGGAAGGCTGACTCACTTGAAGGCATGCTCGAATTGTGCTGATCAATTCTTGGAAGCGCAAGGGGTGGCACTAAGTTTGGCCAGGTCAAGAAGGATTGTCCGATGATTCGAAGAAATTGTGTTCCCGAAGAAAAGAAGCGTGCAACCAGGAGAACATTCCGCGATGTCTTCTGTGCAACCGAGTGGGTCATCGCGCGAAAAACTGTCGAACGATCTTTACGAGCCTACGGCAGTAAAATGTTTTAAGTGTGGTCAGACTGGGCACAAAGCAGATGCATGTCGAAACGGAGCGAGTCAAACTCACCAGGTGTCCTGTGTGCTAGCAGCATCGAAATCCGATGATAAGGCCGTCACAGATGGATTCGTAGAGTTGAAGAATGGGGAGAGAATTCCTATTGTGGGGGCTGTAATGACAAAACCGCCAACGAGTGTTCGAAGGGAATCCCAACACTGCCTGGAAAAGTTGCGGGCAAAAAGATTACGATGTTAAGAGATACCGGCAGCTCCACTGTTATTGTGCGGAGAAATCTGGTACGGGAAAGCGAGTTAACAGGCAAAACGAAGCCGGTTTGCCTAATTGACCGTACGGTCCGGATGCTTCCCGAAGCAGAAATTGAGGTGGAAACCCGTACTTCAGCGGGAAGGTTACCGCCCTATGTATGACGACCCCCCTTTACGACCTTGTCATCGGAAACAATCGACGGGGCGCGAGGGACCGAATGATCCGAATGTTTGGGAGAAGATCCTAAGATAGAGCCCGCGCCAACCCAGCGAACCGCGAGATACAGTGGAGGAGTCATCCCGTGACGGATCTCACTAGAGCCCAAGGTGAAGCCGCGGCGCAAGAGACAGCGAGTAGAAGACGATCGTGTTGAATGAGTTCACAGCGCTGGGCAGCTGGACGATACGTCGGCACGACCCCAACCGACCGCAGTGTAAAGGTGACGGAAGTCGTCCAGCCGGCCAAATGTCGAGACCATGAAACAGCTGGTAAATAAACAGACAGGACACCGTCGAATGTTTATGACCCGTTAACGGTGTCGGAAGTGACAACGATGGCTAAGACACCGGTCTCAGATATCGCTCGGTTGGAAAGTGGCACCGCCGAAAAGAACGTGGAAACACAAGAAAGATCGAGCGAGCACCGCAAGAAAGGGCGCAAGTGCCGCTCGAAAATGCACAGGATAGGTGCTGAGGGTGGAATCGGAATGTGTTTGGCAGGGGCTGAGTTGCCATATGTTGTGTTAATGTTCTTGTTGTCCTGTGTCGCACTGTATGTTGAGTGAGTCAAAATGTTTGTTTCGGTGATGTGATTATAGTAATGGATTGAGTATAGTAATTGTTGTAATGAAAGAACTTTGTACCTTGTATTGTTTGAATGTGTGATGAAGTGTTGTAGTCATGTACTTGTGGCTATATTCCATGTGTTGTGGAATTGATTACAATGTACAATTGTATTGAGGAAATATTGTGGATGTGACGTGTCATGAGCGACGGACTATGTTACAGTCTTTGAGTGCTGTGGGGACTGTTCGCGCTCGTTGTGTGGTTCTGAATATTATGAGATAATATTCTTAAAGTGGGGGCAGTGTCACAGAACGAGCGCTAAAAATGGCGCGCCGCCAATTGTCGTGACGAAAACGCCGGAGTGGCGCCGCGAGGTCAAAAGAAAAAGAAAACAAACATCTAAAGGCTCCCCGGGGCGCGCGCTCTCCCCTCGGAAGCGTGGCTTCGCCGACGAACCTCCTCGCCCCACATCGGCGGCCGAGATAGCCCGCGAAAGTTCCAGAACGAAAGGGGCGTGGTCATACCGAGTTGAGTCATCGGCCGCGGAGGGCATTCAACCATCTCGCCCTCTTCCTAGCCTTCGCTGCGTATCGCGCCGACGAAATGACGAGAACCATCTGGAATGTGGCGCGCAAGGTATTTAACCGAGCAGCCGAGATGAGAGATCAGGAGAAGACGGAAGTAGCGCCAGAGTGCGTGGGGATTCCGCCGTGTAGTCGGCGAAGGTTTTGTCCATAGGACGAAGCAGGAGATGAAGAGGATTTCCACCTGAGGGGTGATGACTCGAGCTACAGGCAAGAGTGTGTGTTTACCGCTATCGAGCGAAGACGCGTGGCAACAGCTGCGTGTCTGAAGCCGACGTGTTTCCGGCGAAGAAGTTGAAGCTTGAAGAGTGGCCAATTGAAGAGGCGAAGTTTCCTGGAAGAGAAACTTCAGGGGGCAGCGGAACGACAACAACGCTGGACTTTGAGTGAGTGATTCTCGGAAGAGTATCATTCAGACTTTTGTTCCAAGGACTTTGGACTGAATAGGTTTTCTATCTCTTAGTCTTTAAGTGTCTTGGATGTAAATGCATGCGACTGCATTGTAGTGTGTATTGTTGTCTGTGTCCGTTGTTTGAATGTGGCTGATTGTACTGTGTAGTACGTTGGTTGATTGGTGACATAGTGCACTCAACTATTGTGGAGTGTGCATACGTGTGTATTGTCTTGGATCTGCAATTATTGAGAATATAATTTTGTTTGTTTATCAACTCTCGGCTCTGACTTGTTCTTTGGGCCACAGCCGGCGTCTGCTGGCGCGCCAAAAAGGACCACTTCTAAATTGTCCACGCTTTCGTGGTGCAGTTCGGGAGGCCAATACTTCAGCCCTTGGAATTAGCCCGGCGATCGCCTCCCTAATTGACGGGACCGGTGTGACAGATGTGCTGTGCCATGGTGGCAGAAAGAGAACGTGTAGTCTGGAACTCACTTGTTCTTCATCATCATCAGCATCATCACCATCGTCAGTGGTGGAGATGGCGCGCAATGCCAACGCCGGACGACGAGCCAGCCTCGACCATAAGGCACCTCAGCCCTAAAAATACACTCTCCCTGGGAAGCAAGGACATTTAATTAACGACATTTTGAATATATCCAAGGCATCACTGGTACTGTGTGTAATTTTGCTTACTATATAGACAATACTTCTGAGCACTTGTAGACGGCAGTCATTGGTCGAGTGCTGAAAGCCTCTTAGAACGATGCACCGCGATAACTTTCGGCCTATCTTTATCTCATACTTGTCATAGTGTTCGCTGGCCATCAGCTGTGGGGTAACCAAGCCAACAACTTCCGTGCTGGCCTCACCAACAAAAAATTAAAAAAAAAAATTGGCAGCATATCCACGGAGTGATTGATGGAGAGTGGGGCGAAGCATTCGTCCGTCCATTCGTTCTTGCTTCCTTCCGTCTGAGCGACCGTCCATGCGTCCATCCGCCCGTCCGTGCGTGCGTCCGTTCCTGTGTTTGTCCATGCATCCGCCCCTGCGTCCGTTCATGCGCCCATTCATGCACCTGTCTGTGTGTCCGTTCGTCCATCTATTCAACACTCCAAGTACCACCATCTCAGAACTTTTCGTCATATATTCCCCATATAGAAACACCACCATCCAGCGGACATTCCAAGGACTAAAGAAGAGGTGGCACACGCACACTTTCATACGGCTTGCACTTCATACCTACTTCCCACCTTTAACTACCCCGAGTTCATTCATGGTATATACTTGTTCATTGTATTCATGGCACTGCGGCTCAACGCTCGCTAAACCTTTCTAAAGCTAAGGTGGTTACACCCAGCGGGTATAACGTAGCAACCCTCAATGTACATGCAATGGCTACTAATGGGGATCGCAGCGTGCACGTTAACTAAAAGCCGAATGTTCCTGTCTCTCATACCTCATTATCAGCTTTTGGCGTGTACATTAAGCACTATTTTTTGTTGTTCAACAACGCACAGAAGGAATCTCTCACCGGCACCACCTTGGAGGTCGAATTGTTTGCAGGTCAAAGCGTAAGGCTGGTTACGTACTACGACGGGACGCGGGACGGACGGGGGCCGCTATAAGGAGCTCCGCCCCTGAATTTGACGGCAGATCCACGAGGTGAATAATGATGAGATTGGGAAAAGCTCCTGCAATTAACACCGTGAAATTTTTTTCCGTTAATTCGCCCGATAAAACAATTGCTTTAGAAAACACCTGGCGTCTTTGGATAAGCTGCTGGCGTCTTCTTTTTGTTTTGCTCCAGAAACATCTGGCGTCTTTTTATTTTGCTTTTAGAAAACATCTGGCGTCTTTCGTTGGTTTATTCCATCAATCAACGGTGTTTTGAACAAAAATTTTTTATTCTTTAATCACGCACAGGAGAAATCTCACCAGGCACTACCTTGGAGGTGAACAATGGCTGCTACTGGGAATGAGAGACAGAAGAAGTCGGCTTTTAACACTTTTACTTCTACTAAACGTTCCCTACTGAAACATGCCAGAAGCTGCTAATGAGGAATGAGAGACGGAAGCATTCGGCTTTTAGATAACGCGCACGGCGCGAAATTTTATTGTTCAACAAAGCACAGGAGAAATCTCCTCTGGCACCATCTTGCAGGTCAAAATGTAACTCTTGTTACACACGACGACTACGACTATGAGGGACGAACGGGTGCCGCTTTAAGGAGCTTCACCGCTAAAATCTGGGGTCAAAACACGTCTGCTGTCTCTGAACGTGGATGCGGGAATAAATAAATTAGCCCATATACCCACGCTTTAAATTTAGAAACCACACCTCTTAAAGTGCTGTCTGAATCAAACTTCTCTACAGCAGGTGAGTTTGGATGCTGGACCCGCTGGCAGCTGCGACCACAAATTAGCTCGAGATTGAGTTCATGCTTCGAGTATAGCAAAGGATCTAGCGTGCGCTGTGGCTATGTTCAGTATCATAATGACGTCGGTGACTGCCTCATTTTGGCAAAAATGATTGCAAGACGCTTGAACTTAGAGGACGCTTGGAAAACGCTTTACTTCAAGAGTACAACGCAACAGCACAATCGGGTTGCATGCGCATAAGCGCAACCATGCCGCAATAAAAATATGTTTGTGCGCGTAACTATGGCCGTTTGTAACTATCCCAGAGTACCTACTGCAAGTGCAGTTGCGAAATGTCCACTGCGCCATAGTTCTTCCTTTTACAAGCTGGCGAAGTAGCTACTACGCGTGCGTAATGTGTCACGTTCACCTGCGCAGCTGCCAACTTTGTAAAAGTTGGCAAAGTTCACACCACCCACCCGTTCCGCAATTCAAATGTTTTGATGGCTAGTGCTATTATACAATTCTGCCATGCAACATTAGATGCGTTACGAAGACTCCACTCACTGCATGACTTTGTTATAGTTGTTTTTTTTGTGTGAAGCTGTTGCCGGCACTGAAATGACTGTGTGATAGAACACCTAGCTGCTAGCCAAGCAGAAAGCTTGCGTTTCATTCTCACTTAAAACGAATATTTTTATTACTTATTTATTTGCATTTACCTCGAATTTTCGTTCATTGAACATGGCGATATTCCGCTCACCGTCAGTGACTCCACCGAAAACACCAACACCACAATTTCTGGCAAACGCTATCGCGCTAAAAGGGTGGCTGACGAGGCCGAGTGGCCGCTGTGGCTTGCACGGGTCATGTGCGTCGAAAGAACGTTTATTGAACGATAGCGCTCTCATATATACATTCTATGCCGAGGGGCGTTGCCCCCAATCTAGCGCACGTGTGCATGACTGTCACATCTCCCTTCTTAAACAAACAAAAGACTAAAGTTCCGGCATGGGGTATCTTTGCGGTGGCCGGCGATTGCGTTCGCTTCTGCGTAGTTGTGGCTCGGCGGGGCCCACGTCAGCTTGATGTTCTTGTGTGGGGGGCACCAGTGGAGTGGGGGCCAGACGGAGATGTTCTCTGGTGCGCTGCAACTGGAGTCCATCTTCGGTCTCAACAATGTAGGCTCTCGGACTGTTGGCAGGCTTGACAACCGTAGCAGGGGACCAGGTCTTTGATGGTACGTTGTACACTGTGACGCGGGAGCCCTCAGGAAGTCCTGGTAGCGGCCTTGTACCCCTGTTGTAGAAGGAACGTTGTCTACTTCTGATGACGTGGAGCCGCCGTTGAACCTCCTCTGGCGGTATGGTCTGCGGTCGCAGGTGGGTTTCCGTGACTGGCAGCAGCGTCCTCGCATTTCGGCCCATGAGTCTCTGCATTGGAGATTTCAAATAGGAATCGCGAGGAGTGTTTCTCCATTCAAGCAATGCAGCACAAAAATCCACTGTGCCGTACCGATACCTCTTCAGCAATTTTTTGGCTTCTTGCACCGCACGTTCAGCCATTCCGTTTGATCGAGGGTGATAGGGGCTGGAGCGAACATGGTGCAAGCTAATCTTACCGACAAATTCACGAAAGTCCTGGCTGCTGAATGGCGGTCCATTGTCCGTGCATAGGCGCTGCGGGAAGCCATGAGTGGCGAATATGTCTGCGAAGGCAGCAATCACCTTGTCGGCTGTCGTCTTCACGGGCCTGATTTCGAAAAAGAAAGAATAAAAGTCAACAACCACCAAGTACTCGGTAGCATTGTGATAGCATATGTCGGCTCCCACAACTTCCCAGGGTAGGCTAGGAATTTCATGGTTCATCAATGGCAAGCGCCGATTTCGTGGCTTGTGCTTTTGGCAGGTCTCACAGCGTCGAGCAACTTCCTCTAGATCGCTGTTTATAGAAGGCCAAAAAAGTACAGCTCGAGCACGTGCTTTCATTTTTTCTGCTCCCCCATGCGCTGCATGAAGGCAGGCAAGAACTTCGCTGCGCATCTTGGCCGGAATGATGAGGCGGTTGCTCCTGAATACAAGGCCATCTTGCGTATGCAGCTCGTCGCGGAAGCTCCAGTAGCATCGTAGCTCGCTGCTGACGTCAGCTTTGCTCTCCGGCCACTGACTGCTTGCGTACTGTCGAAGTTTCACCATCACAGGGTCCTGGTCGGTCTCTTGTAGAACTTGGCTCAGCCGTCTGTCTGAAACCTGCAGGCAAGCAATGGTGTTCAACTGATAATTCAGGCACTGTTCTTTCAATATTGCTTGGCTCGGGGACCGTGATAAAGCGTCAGCAACAAACAGCTGTTTTCCAGGTGTGTATTTGACGACTATCGGGTACCTCTGCAAGCTGAGGCGCATGCGCTGAAGCCTTAGAGGACATTGGCATAACGGCTTCTTAAATATAATTTCTAGTGGCTTGTGATCGGATTCTACCACAACTTCAGGCTGCCCGAAAAGATAGTCGCGGAA
Organism: Rhipicephalus microplus; assembly: GCF_013339725.1. Lineage (NCBI taxonomy): Eukaryota > Metazoa > Arthropoda > Arachnida > Ixodida > Ixodidae > Rhipicephalus > Rhipicephalus microplus. Next base: position 34,631 of record NW_023610939.1, on the reverse strand, counting down.
TCTTTCACAGCCGTGGACAATTGCCAGCATCTCCTTTTCGATCTGGGCATACCTTTGCTGTGTTTCTGTCAAGGAACGCGACGAATACGCTAGTGGATGCCCGTCCTGTATGATCACTGCGCCAACTCCGTTCTGACTGGCATCTACCGACAGCCTGATTGGTTTCCCCTTCTCGTAGTAGCTTAGTACAGGGGCTGTCGCAAGCGCTTCCTTCAGAGCCTTGAAGCTTGCATCTTGGCGGTCCTCCCAAAGCCACGCGACATTCTTCTTTAGTAATTCTCGAAGTGGTGCTGTTAGGTCCGACAGAAAAAGCGAGAGAAAATTTACCATGCCCAGGAACGTCTGCAGCTCTTTCTGGTTGCTTGGCGTCTAGACTTGCAAGAAGTCTTCTAGCCGTTGTGGATCCAGGCTCAGGCTGTCGCGCGTCAAAACGCGTCCCATGTACCGGACGGACTGACTTAAAAACGGCATTTGTTTCTGTTCAATCTCAGTTTGTACTCTCGGCAGCGTCGTAGGACGTGTTCAAGGTTTGCATCATGCTGCTCTCTTGATCGGCCCCACACTAGAATGTCGTCCATGACAACCGCTACGCCTTCGAGGCCTTCTAGCACGCGGTGCATGGCCCGCTGAAATATTTCCGGCGCCGACGAGATTCCAAAGGGCATGCGCAAAAATCTATAACGGCCGTATGGAGTGCACATAGTGCAAATCTTAGAGCTTTCTTTATCCAGCTTGATTTGCCAGAAACCGGAGGCTGCGTCCAAAGTTGTAAAGTACTGGGCCCCACTTATCGAAGGTGCTATGTCTTCCAATGTTGGCATTGGATAGTGCTCGCGAAGCAGAGCTTTGTTTAGGTCGGAAGGATCAAGACAAATGCGTACCTTCTCTCCTTTTGTAACAACGACCATGTTGCTGGCCCACTCTGTCGGCTCGGTCACTTTCACGATGACTCCAGCAGTCTCCATGCGGTCGAGCTCAGCTTTCACCTTGCTTTGCAATGCTATTGGAATCCGCCGTGCTGGTTTCACTACTCCCTGGGACCCGGGCTTGAGCTTTAGATGGTAGACAATACCCTCCAGTTGACCCAGACCTTCAAACACGTCTTCGTAAGGCTTGGCAGTGCCGTAAAGCTCTATTTGGTCGACAGAGCAGACACGTTGGAGCAAGCCAAGCTCTTCGGCAACTGTACCGCTCAAGGTCACGGCGATTTCGTCATCCACGACGAAAAACTCTGTCAGAATCTTGCTTTCTCTCGTTGCCACTTCAAGACGAACTTGTTTCGTCGCTTTTTTCTGGAAGCCAAAAAATGTGTTTAAAACAACGTTGCAATCAAGTGGCTGCTTGTTTGTTATTTTCTGCAGCTGGCTGCGTGCTATAACCGAGCATGTTGCGCCTGTGTCTAAGCTTGCAAAAAATAGGCTTTCCTTCTATCTCAACGGTAGCCGTCCAGCGGTCGTCTTTCCCACGGGCATGCGATAGCGTTTCTAACCAGAAATCGCCTTCTTCTGCATCGACAGATGCTACTGCGTGCTCTTTCGAATGAAATCTTTTTTGCATCTTCTTGCAGGCTATCGCAAAGTGATTTCTGCCACCGCATTTCCTGCACGTGCGTCCCTTTGCTGGGCACACACGGTCGGTCTGATGAACCTTTGCGCACTTTGTACAACGCTGACCTTTCGCTTCAGATAGCGCGTTCATCTCGGCTGCGTAATCGCTTTTCGGGCGCGCCTGTATCTCTTCACACTGTTCTTTGCCATGTTCACGAGAGCGACACATTTCTACGGTCTTCGTGAAAGAAGCATTTTCGGAGATTAGCTTTTCTTGCAGCTTTTTATCTCTAATTCCGAGAATAATACGGCTTCTCAGCATACGCTCTTCAAGCTGCCCAAACTCGCAGCTTTTTGCTAGCACTCTGAGGTCTGTCAGCCAGTCATTGAAACTTTCACCGTCCTTTTGGTCGCACTTTCCAAAGCGGAACTCATGGTAGGCTAAGTTTAGAGCTGGTTTGTAAAATGCCTCAAACTTCATTTTCAGTACTTCTACGTCCGACTTCTCTTCGTCAGTTGCAAAATCAAGAGTGCTGTACGTCTTGCGTGCGTCCTCTCCGATAATCATAAGAAAGGTGGCTGCCTGTACCTCTTTCGGTTGCTGGTTCAGGTATGTTGCCGTTGCGAAGAGCTCGAACTCTTGCCGCCATGTCTTCCAGCTTCGCCATACGTCTCCTGTGGTGTCCAGGGCTTTCGGCGGTGGCAATAGCGTGGTGACTGGTCCGCTGGCCTGCTGGCGCTGTTCCCCGTTCTGCATGCTTGTAGCTGGTTGGGACCTTCGAGCCGCCCCTGTTGGCTTGCTACGCGTCCGCTGTTCGTTCGCCGGCTGCGTGTATCGGCTGCGGTCCGACCACTTCTGACACCATGTGGCTTGCACGGGTCATGTGCGTCGAAAGAACGTTTATTGAACGATAGCGCTCTCATATATACATTCTATGCCGAGGGGCGTTGCCCCCAATCTAGCGCACGTGTGCATGACTGTCACAGCCGCTCTACAGAAGTTCGAATCAGACCCCCCGTGAGTCTGTACTGCTTAACCTACAATTTTGACCCTAGTGTCCTAAACTCGAAGATCGATTCTTAGGTCGTGCATGCGATTATAAGAAATGACCGAGAAAGTTCAGATTTTTCAATATACCAAGTATCCATGGATAACAGCTGTTTGCACACAAGCACTACAAGACGCTGGGACAAGCAAGATCTCTCTCTCTCTCTCCTCTCTCTCTCTCTCTCTGAAAGCAGCTATGTAAACATGAGCGCTGCGGCCAAAGATAAACTACCTAACGAGATTACCCGCCATGGTAGTCCGGCAACTACAAAGTAAGTGTGTGCCAATAGACAACACAGTCTTGTGGCCTTTACCGCTTTCGTGATGCCGGGAGCGAGATGTGCAGCAGCAGAAACGTATGCAGCTTGGTCTCTCTTCCTTTTTTTGAGTCAATGGTGCGGTGGCCTAGAGAGCAGAGTTAAGAAAGAAACAGTGCTTTCATCCATTCTTGAGACTACTTTGTGAAAAGATTAGAAAGCTTTATATTCCCATAAAAAATCGGCGAGGAATGAACTAATGCACCCCAAAAAATGTAGAAGAGCTGGTTCGTTCAAAGAGAAAAAATGATTTGTTTCGCAGATGCTCACTTTCTTTTTTGAAATCCCCGCCCAAACATTTAATCATGGCGATATCGCACTCGACGTTCACTCTTGATCTCATGGTCTCATCTTCAAGGACCGACTTCACACATGGTTACTTAGCTCCGTTTTTCGCACTATAGCTTTGTATTCAGGACAGGCCCGTAGACAAGAATCTTTTTCGAAGAAGGGATGATGCCACTTGTTGAAGATCTTGAATATTTTATAGAAACACGTATTGTCCTGACCCATTTTCGGTGAATATTTGTCAAACATTTCCCTCCATCCCGAATTAGGGGAAGGGGGTTGTTTTTGTCCCGGTTTTCCAAACTGATTGAAGGTTCAATGGGAGGCCCACCACAGACAGTCTCTAAAACCTGTAACTTGGCCCTCATTTAGAGCTTTCGAGCCCAGTTATTTCTAACTTGAAATTTGACCCCATGTTGTGTAAAGTACTATAGCTGTTGTGCGACTGAGAGGCACGGCCATTCATTCGAAATATGCGTCATGCTTTCCCGAGTTGTATTAGTGTTCTCACGCGTAGTAGGCTGATTGATGAGCTAGCCGTGATAGCCCAGTGGCACGGCTGAAGGGCTCTTAATTACGTGTTTTTGAAAGTCTGGGCTCCGCAGAAGCGCATCCAACTCGACCTCGCTGGAAGTCGAACCCATTGAGTGACCCGCACTCTATTTGCATGTGTGATAAATAGTGCTGTTCCAGTGCATCTGTGACAGGGCAACTAGGCTAGACATGCTGGTTCCCACGTGGAAGTAGCTAGTTGGTGCTGGGCAAACGCAGCGTCTGCGCTGGACTATATTCAAGTTGCACTTTCTAAGTTCACGTATTTCATCCCTGACATGGTTGCACTAAAGTGGACTGAAGTGAAACACAGTTCAAGTACGTGGATTCACATGCATGATGTGGCTAAATAAAATCAGTAGTGTCTGTTACGGCATGCCACTTCTTGACGCAGGCTTGGTTGTTCAAAGAAAAACTGAAAATTTGTTGCTGCTGTTCACTATCATGGCAATGGCGATGACGATGATATGTGTGTCGGTTCTTGTATGGCGGCTCATACCATAGTGCTTGCTCTAAAATCTTCACAGTGCCACTAAACATTAAAGCACAATTTTCGAAGCGACACTATTTGATGTGAAACATTTAGCTTTGTTTCTCTCTCTCTGTCTTTTAGTCAATTTTTCACCCGTTCTTTACAAATATCTGCCACAGCTTCATGATTATTCCTCTACCATGCCCTACAACGTGGTCCAGCCTATCTAGTGTTCTCAGATTAATTAACATGCAAGTACTCTGTCAGTTTAAACTTTCTTGTCTAATAGTGGCGCTTTATTCTCACAAGCTGTTACATGAATTATCATTATATAAATGATCGTTAGTTCTTTTCTATATCCTTCTGATAGTCCTTAATTTAGATTTAAAAAGTAGGGCACCACCCTCTGGAGCATAAGGTAATTCCTCACATCAGAATTTCACTAATTGCTTTACTAACTTTGTTTCAGGCGTGCCCTCTCTTCTATAATTGCGTCCGATGTGCCGTTCGTGTAAGTCGTACATCTTTCGTTCGCAGCCATTTCCGCGATAACTATGAAATGGTGAATGATTGTCGCAACGACGCTCTCATTTTAGCACGAGTACTGCTCAAACAACTTTCGCATACCTCGTCGGCACTGCACCAACGCTATTCGTTCGTCAAAGAAAAAAAAGCAAGAGAAAAAATAAAGAAACACAGACTCGATGAAGTCCTGACTACATTGGTCGTTCAGTTAGTGGTAGATGGCTTCGACTAACGGGAGTGTACAGAAAGCAATTACTCAAACAAAGAAGTAGGCAATGGTCAAGCTGACTGGTGTTTCCAGGACGTGACTGCTGGAACAGAACGCAGCGTGGCCTCTAACAAGCGAGGCGAGCAAAGGTATAAATGGGAGAGTCGAGGTAATGGGCTTGCAGTAGGCGCGTTGCGCAACTGGTCAAGATAAAAAGGGGACGGGTGCTGCGTATGGGCCTAGCTAATGTTATATACCTGAACGCGGCAAACCCGAGCGACGTGTTTTCTCGTCGTCCGGAGTCTGATTCGAATCCCGTGCGTGGAGGGAATGGTTGCGTCCTTCAAAACCAAATCGCGAGGGGCCCCACGCAAGTAGATGTGCCTCAAAGGGCGCCTCGTCTACGTGGAGCCATCACGTCTTGTTACGTCTTGGCGGGATGGGTGATCTTGTTGCGGGGAAGCCCGTCAGTATTGGTGCTAGCCGCCCTTGAGAGACCTGCTACCCTGTTGGGGCAGCTTTGCATCATTACCACTTGCACGTTAACTTTTATAGAGTAGACGGGTGGGTGGCTTCAGAAAGAAAGGAAAGTCGTGCAGCCGAAACAGTGACAGGTACGCTTGAAGTGGAAGCAGCGTAGTGAAGTTTACTTCGCAGCACTCCATTCACATGGTCTATCGCCTTCTGCTGTCCTTTTTCGATTCTTCCTTGACGGCGCCCTTTGATGCCATGAGAGTTTTCTACTTAGTGAATGGTGTCAGAAGCTGGCGGGCTATTCGGTCAAATAAAAGAAGTTCTTTAAAAATAGTATGTTGTTGGACTTTGATGTCAGTTAGTCTCACCTTATGGCAGGCAGAAATGCGCATTTTAACACGTTAGCGTTAAATAGCTTGTTTCACAGAAATTTCGCCGTCGATGGCGTTGGTCTTCAGCGAAATATCATCATCTTGTGTGACTGAAAAATAGAGAAAGATGCAAATACATTTATAATAAATATTTTGGGTTCGGAGTGGGCATTGAACCCGGGTCGTTATCGTGGCAAGCGGGCATTCTACACAGCTGCGCCTCTGCTTGTGAACACAGTGAAAATAACTTCATCTGCTTGGAAAAGCAATGAAAGTAGCTATCATTTTTTACTAGCACACGCGTCCTGTACGCATGATTCACAGTGAAACATGAGATATTACCGTAACAATGTTGGGCACAAGCAAACATTGCTATCGGGTGTCACAACAGAATTATCATAATAAACTTATAGCTTGAAGCCAGCCATCCACTACAAAAAGCACGCACGCTACTTAACCCTTAAGGCCATGTAGTGGGTGCGTAGCAAGTTCGAGAATATTTCATACACTGAGTGCTTGAAGCACGCTCAAGCAAGAGTGCTATCGCATTCAACCCTTGAACGCGAAGCTTAAGGTTCCGTCAATTATTGCCTGTACTGCATTTTTTTCTTCGGTACTGAAAGTTCTATTTTGTTCTTACTTCCAGGAACGTTCAGAGAGCAATTCGAAAACGATGTCCAAAAGTTCCCGTGCTTAGGTGACACTTTCACAAATTTATTCGTAAGTCTGAGTTCTTAACATGTATTACAATATTTATGCTTAGTGAATGTAGTGAAGAAAGCGATAAGCAGTAAGAATTGTTAAGGCGTTTGTATATCATTTCTCAGCCGTTGTAGCCTGGCATGGAAAGTGAACAATACTTGCAGTTGCAAGTTTCTGCAGTTCTCAAACGTGTTCTTGTTCAGAATGCTAAGCACGTCAACTACAGTATGCTCTCGTATCGCATTGTAGAACACTTCAACCTTTAGAAGGTCCATGTCTGAGGATAGAATATACAAGGCGGGTACGAGAAAAACGCTTGAGACTGTGCCTAAGACATTACACGTAGCTGTGTAGGAAGCTGGCATCTGCAAACGGCAACCACTGTAGCACCTGGTTATCGCACATCCCTTGTGTACACTTTTATGAACTGCAGAATATCGACACTGGTTGTAACAATGTCGGATGAAGTACTTTTTTTAAACAGTGGAGCTGTTTGAGCCTGCCTTAATCTATCCAACGCGAACAAACTTTGCGCCACGATGACATCACCGTGCGTCGCCTCTAGCAACTGGTTGCCCAGTTGTGCGCATGATTTGCTAACACATCGTCCACCTACATCAATCCACCTACATATAGGCGCAGTGCGCAACCACTCGTCGCGCCAAACGCAGGTCACAGCTAACTGTGAATGCGTGCCTTAGTTTCGTACAAAGGCGTTGCATGTCCCTGGCATGCCAGACGCAGGCAGGGGGAGACCCAAGAAGGTTTCCACTGTCGATGGAAAAGTCGCTTTCCGGCAATCGTGGCGCGTTGCCAAGCGAGATTGCTAAACTCGACTCGTGAAATAGATATGTGGGGTTTGACATCCCAAAACCACCATATGATTATGAGGACGCTGTAGTAGAGGGCTCCGGAAATTTCTACCACCTGGGGTTCTTTAACGTGCACCCAAATCTGAGCACACGGGCCTACAACATTTCCGCCTCCATCGGAAATGCAGCCGCAGTAGCCGGGATTTGATCCCGCAACCTGCGGGTCAGCAGCGGAGTACTTTAGCCACTAAACCACCGCGGCGGGGCGAAAACTCTACTTGTTCAGCAACCAGTTTAGTCCAAGACGTAGTACGGCCAAAATGGCAAGAAGAGACAGTGATGAAGTCGAGCGGAACTTCGCATTCCTAGGCATTACCTCGTATCCCTTCGCGTCACTTTGCCTTGTTAACATCACTTTGTACGGCCAAGACAATCTGAAAACCAATCATATTTCACTGTGCCTTTAGCCATGTGTCATTTATAAAAGGTGCACCCAGCTTTTTTTTATTGTGGTCAGGAAGACTTGCGAACAGGTCCATAACTGTGTTGTTTGGTTTAGTGTAATATGCATAATAATAATAATAATAATAATAATAATAATAATAATAATAATAATAATAATATGCTGTCGAAAAATGACAGGCGGACCACTAGCGCAATGCTTTCACCACATCACAATGTTACTATGCACTAGTTCAACACTACCTGCTGACCAAGCGAAATGCTTGATAGAAGAATATCTTGAACGCTTTTTCTCGCCAAGTCTATAGGTCATCGTTATACTGTGAGTGAACACCGAAAGGTGTCACTTCTCGCCGAATCATACATCGTGTAAATGCTACTTAAAGAAGTAATAATAATAATAATAATAATAATGATAATAATAATAATAATAATAATAATAATAAATTTGAAAGCCTAACGTTGGAACAATTCAATATGATTATAAGAGAAACTGTAGTCGGGAGCTCCGGAATTTTTTAACACCTTGGGTTTGTTAAACGTGGACCGAAATCCAAGGCCATGGGCCTCAAGAATTTTCGTGTCCATCTAAGTGCGGCCGCAACGGTTGGGATTCACTTCCGCGACTTTAGGGTCAGCATTCGAGTCCCATAACGACATACATATAGAAGATGCTCCCAACCATCAGCGTTACGAAACTGTGCTCGGCTTGGCCCCATTGGCTTGTTGCTGCTTCACCAACGCGTATGTCCAGGATAATAAACGGTGAGATTGTCATTTTACGCATTGAAAATAACAACTACAGGCACTGGAAATTCGGCCGAAATAAAAGAAAAACAATAATGAATGGACCTACATTACGCCACAGGGTAAACGGCAGAGATGCCGCAGCAGCCCATGAACAGGGCTTGCGGACTTATTCGCGAAGTAAAGTACGCTAAAAGCGCGTAACAAAGATGAACCTCCCACCTTCGGTGAACGAGCGAATCACTGCTGTTTAGCGCCAATGAGGGGGCCAGCGGGCTCGTCAAGCTGTCCAATGGACAGCTTTTCCGGCCCACCCTGTCGTATCATTCATTGTATTGATGCGAAAATAAAGTCATATTCATTGTCATCTTAGTCAATATAAAACATTCCATTCAACAATAATTTTTCCTAATTCCAGCCGTACATTCATAGCACGAAAAACAAGCGTCTAATAGACTCATAAACAAACAGCATTAAGGTTTTTAAGTGTGAATACACTTTATAAGCGACCCCAAACCATCCACCGCCGTCTGCGGCGTCCGCAGTCTTCTCTCTATCTTTAAAAGAAAGAGGACTCGGCGGGCCGCAGCGCGACGATCTACCGAATAAGCCACGGACGCGACGCCGATATCGGTGTCCTCATTCGCTCGGAGGATTTCAAGCTGGACGGTTGTGCCCTCGCGATCTCCGACTTCAGCGTAGCTCCCGCCGACTGGTTCGCCCTCCGCGGTCTCCTGATGCCGTGCAGCTCTCGCATTGTGGCACCCCGCCCTTGGACTGCTTCGACCGGATCCCCACTTTCCTATCTCCTTCTTTTTTCCTCTCGTTGGCTGGCGGCTTCTTATCCCTCTATTTTCCTTCTATTCTTTTTATCCCTCCCTCCTTCTCCCTATATCTTTTATTCCCCATATCCCCTTCCTCTGCTGACCTGTTGAGGTGTCCTCGTAAGGAGAGACAGTTACGGGTCGGCACCTTTCTTTTCTTTTCTTCTGATATAACCACAATCTCTCTCGGTGTCAGTAACGCGCCTTATACCCCCTCCCCCTTCGCTCGCTCCTCCGCTCTCCTCGCTCGCTGCAGCTGCGCGCGCACCCCTCTCTCTCAAGCGCCCGCCTTCTCTCTCAGTCTCCCGTCGAGAGCGGGTCGTGAGGGGGAGTAAAGTTAAAATCCGTTGGCATTCGCCAGTGAGTTACCGTAAACTCCCCCGTGTGATCAAATTGCGATTCCCAGGAACCATTACACCAAAAAGGCACCATAGTGTGAATAATAAATATAATAGTGCGAATTAATAAATACCCCCCATAGCATCACCCCGCGTATTTGCACTTAGCCACGTCCACCCTCGGGGAAATGCTTGGAACTTTTTTAACGCGACGGTCTTTTAAAGACTTTTATTGAATACCTTCGACGCAAAAATTTTTGGTCTGTCTGTCTGTCTGTCTGTCTGTCTGTCTGTCTGTCTGTCTGTCTGTCTGTCTGTCTGTCGGTGGACTTGTCTGTTTGTAGACCGAAACCATACTCGAAACGGCCAAAATCCAACCCCATCTGCAGCACCCACGAATTTTGCTGAAGGTTCAGGGTTCACACTTGTGCGATTGTCGATTAAAAAGCAATTATCGGGCATATCTCAGGCACAATAACAACACATGAGTATTCTGTATGTGTCTCATTATACTATAAAATACATACGTAAGTAATTTTAAGGACCATAGCATTTATCACGGTGCGCTGACAATGCAACGCTTGCACGAAAAGGCAAGTGTTTCCAACGCTTTGCTAAGACGACACGGGGGTGGCGCCTACTCGTCGCCTTGCGTTCTACACCTTATCGCTTCTGAGATGGGCGCGCACGCCGTGCGCTCTGTTTTCCAAGATAACTGCCAGATGGCACTCATGTCTGACGTGTGACATGTCTGGATGCGCTCGTTCACCTCCGCGGCACGCATCGAGGCACTCTAACGCAGCACCTCCAGAATACCATTAACCAATTTTTTTGCGCAGATTATCAAATAAATGTTTTGTTGACTCTCTGCAGACGCAAGACTATCGTATTTCGACGACATTTGCAGTGAAACATACAGATACGGGGTCAATGTTTTCTTTCCTGGAATACTCCAACGCAGAAAGTTTGGCCTGTTTCTTTCTGATTGTCTGCCTCTCGCGTAATTCAGCTAGTCGGCGAAAGTGAGCTGTTGCTCTACGCCCAGCCATCTTGATCGGGCTTGTGAACATTGTCGATACAAAAGCAAACATATATCTACAATACGATACAAAAGCAAAAGTATATCTGTGGTGCAACATAAATGCGTAAGTAATAGACGGTTTGTTCATTTTACAAGAAAATACATAAATATGTATTTCTAAACATCCAAGTGCTTCTTAGGCTGTGCTGAAAATGCCATGCTAAGCACGAAAAAGTCCTCTGCCGATGGTCTTGGGTTCTTCACAAAATCCTGTTTCCCGACACCACTGCCACATCGCGACTGTATATCACACAGCGCCTCCTTTATTATATGAATACCAGCCGAATGCGGCCGGTTCAACATAGATGCTTGAAGCAAGACAAAACAAAAATGGCCGCTTGATGAAACACAACCTACTCTATACAAGAAACTCATGTAGTACAGCCAAAAAAAAAAAGAGCTAGCTTCTTTCGATGACATTTGCAGCAATGCACGCAGATACGTGGCTGATTTTTTTTCTTTTGTCTGTTAGGTAAACCAATGCGAATCACTCTTTGGTTCCAAGCACAACAGCGGCGTATGCGCTTCGTTTGACAGGGACTTCACGCCTACAGAAATAGGCTTAAGAATGCACAACCCACTTTCTCCCCAGAGATTTTGTGCAGGCAAAATGCGAGTTGCAGTCGAAAAATAAAATCAATCAGCACCCTGCTCCCGAATTCGTGAAAGGATTCGAGCGACCGAAAACGTGAACGTTGTATCACTGTTTCCATTCATGCGCTCCACTTGCCCACATATATTTCCTTTTCGAATTCGTCCCACCGTGTTGAGTGTTCACTTGCGTTTCATTCGGGATGTCTGCTTCTCGAGCAGATGCTGTTCCTCTATAAGGCACCGAATCTGTTGCCGAGGGAAGTCGCCCAGAAGAAGCAATCACGATGGGGCCGAGTGGTACGGACGAGGCACGTACCACGACTCAACTCTTCCATTCCTCCTTCGGGAATCGTCGAGGGTTGTTTACGATTGCGGTGTCGGTACGCAGGCTTCGAAGGGACGAACAGAGCCGTTACAGCGTGACTTACTGCTCCATGCTGCTTCGGCTGTCGTCGCTATTGGCATTAGCACCATTGACAAAAGAGTGTTTAGAAAGAGGAAGAGGCGTGCCTTCTGAATTGAATGCTTATTGGGAGACGGAAACCGAAGGAATGCTAGTAATAGTCCGAAAAGAAGCTCTTTCGCGTTGCGATGTCTGGTGAAAGCAAATATCTAACCGCGTTTTTTTCGACATTAGTTCTTACGCTCGAGTGGCACTAACGTCCGCCGCGGCAGTAAAGTGGTTACGATGCTCCGCTCCTGACTCGAAGGTCGCCGGTAAGTTTCTGACTAGCGCTGTCGCATTTTGGTGGAGGCGAAATGGTAGAAGGCCATTAGCTTAGATTGAGGTACATTCTAAGGAGCCCCAGGGGGACGAAATGACGTGACTCGTAATTCTACTGCGGTTTTGAACAATAATTTCCAGCATTTATGCGGTTTGTAACCCCCCCTCTCTCTCTATGGGACGATCCCTGGAATCACTGTTATGTTAGTTCATACGTGTGACACCACGAATGGCAAGAAAAATTTTAAAAAGAAGCAATTATCATAGGATAGACCACGGATAGACTGTTGCTATCTATGTTGCAACGGAGTGCCCAGTAGTTGCATGTGGCCTTTCATGCTGCAGGCTCACCCTAAAAAGGTGAACCTGTGACTTGTGTGAAAATAACTCAATATGGCAGTCAATCCACGTTAGTCTATAAAATTATGTTATGACAGGTGCAGTGTGTATCTCAAGGCACCAACCTAAAAAAATTGTCTTGCTGCGTACTTTCTTCTCGTCCTAAAATATTGACGTAAATTGAAATATTGACGAAATATGACGTAACTCTGTTACAAGTCTGCTTATATCATTGTCTGGTACTTGATTACAAGGGACACACTTTTATTGTGACAGCAATTATATGGACACTATCGGCTTGGTTTTGCAACCGGCGTTGCATCCACTCACCTTATATACATACAGAAACGAAAGAAAAAAATCCGAAAAAGACTCCGACACGCGGTAACGAACTCAGAATATCTGCATCGCGACTGCGAGGCGTCAACCACTGAGCCACCGAGGAGCACGTCTGTGACCGTCAAAACGGCAAGCTATTAACAGACAATTACTGAGCTTACAGGGATACCGAGCGTACCTTAATAGCGGGATCGAAGTGCGCGTGCGCGGATACGTACGCTACTCGTATACCGCTTAGCATACGCGTGCTATTCTTCAGATTTAACGTTACCGTGGTAGCGTATATGTGAATGCAGTGTAAGTACAACATGGCGGCGTTCTCAGACGCCCGCTTCCAAGTGATTTTGGCATAGTTTTTGAAAGATTCACTTTGTTCGCACCCCACAGCGGTAGTCTATAGTGGGTAAGGTACGCGGCTGCGGACCCACAGGTCGCGGGATCGAAACCCGGCTACGGCAGCTGCATTTCCGATGGAGGCGGAAATGCTGTAGGCCTGTGTGCTCAGATTTGGGTGCACGTTAAAAAACCCGGGTGGTCTAAATATCCGGATCCCTCCACTACGGCATCTCTCATAATCGTATCGTGGTTTTGAGACGTTAAACTCCACATATCAATTCTCAGTCACTTTCTTCGCAGCAAACGACTGTTTAAAGTGACTTCGCTTGCCTTCAGCTAGCTTCTATGATGGACTATTACGGACAAGTTCGCGTAGTTTTTGAGATAGGCGTACACGTGTTCGAAATCAGAAGCTAACTACAAGATCGATATAAAAAAATCGACAACATATATGTTTTCACGTTTGGTGCGTGGTTCATATTTGTTTACTTTTGAATGCGAAGCATTTCTTAGCGAGTTTCGGTGACTTTGGGCGTATCTATCTATCTATCTATCTATCTATCTATCTATCTATCTATCTATCTATCTATCTATCTATCTATCTATCTATCTGTCTATCTATCTATCTATCTATCTATCTATCTATCTATCTATCTATCTATCTATCTATCTATCTATCTATCTATCTATCTATCTATCTATCTATCTATCTATCTATCTATCTATCTATCTATCTATCTATCTATCTATCTCTCTCTCTATCTATCTATCTATCTATCTATCTATCTATCTATCTATCTATCTATCTATCTATCTATCTATCTATCTATCTATCTATCTATCTATCTATCTATCTATCTATCTATCCGCTTAGGACTTTTATGTCTCCTGGCCATTTCGACTATGGTATCGACACCAAACTTGGTATGCCATAAGATGACTGTATGACGAACATAAGTGACTGGTCATAACATATGAATCATGACGTGTATATCATGAATGTCATGACTTACATTTCATAGTCTTGCTGCTCTTGTGGTGGTTTCGTTCACATAATAGGTTGCAAAACTGGCATGCTATGACATAACTGCATATTGAACTAAAGTGACAAACACTAACGTGGAAATCATGACATGCATATCATGCTTTTCATGTTATCACTAGTCATGACTACACGCCACGCTCATGGTGCGCTCGCTTCGCTTCTACCGAATTTGTTATCACGAGACGTGAATGAATGACGAAGGTACGTGAGTGGTGCAAATATGATAATCATTAGTGCAGGTGCGTGTCATGTAACAACATGACAACATGCCAGGCTCATGTCACATATGTACTAAATTTGGTATTACGGGACGTGAATGGATGACGAATGTATGAGACTGGTGCAAAACATGATAATTATGATATGCGTGTCAATAATATACCAAGTTTGGTATTACAGGACGTGAATGGACGACGAATGTATGAGACTTGTGCAAACACGATAATTATGATATGCGTGCCATGTAAGAAAATGACAACATACCACGCTCATGACGCGCTCGAGGCCGTTTCACAAGCTCCCCATATACGAAATTTGAAATCACGTGACGTGAATAGACGACAAGGGTAAATGACACGTCCAAACATGATAATCATGATCTGCGTGTCATCTAAAGTATAACTACATGCTACGCACATTGCGTGCTCGCGGCCATTTTACTAGCTCCACATACACCAAATTTCGTATGAAGTGACATGAGTGGAGGAAGAACGTAAAGTACAGGTCCAAACGTGATAATTCTGATATGCGTGTCATGTAAAACATGACTACATACTACAATCATAGCGCGCTTGCGGCTGTTTCGCTAGTTGACGAAAGTCAATGACGCGTCAATGACAATTTATCTCCGCCTCTTAACGTTGCGCTGATTTTAAAGTGGCATATCAACCTTTCTCATTCGTGCTTCGCATATTATCGGTTCCCACTGTACGTGGGATCTGCCAATTTTTTATTATTACTAGAAGATACTTGTAACACAGCTTCCCGCGGTGGCATTGGCAAACATTCTCGTTTTCTTTTCCTTTTCATTGTTCTTTAGCCTATTAACCGTCTGATAGGTGGCGCCACCATCGAGGCTGGGGCACGTGAACCACGTAAACACTATCTCGCTAAACTATAAGACGCTGTCCACAATGAACGTTTGCTGCATGGTAACGCCATTCCCTTATCCTCCACTATGATGTTAACGGTAAACTATAACTGTATACTATCTACTACTTAACTGTATACTATCTACCACTTACCTCTGGTGATAGGTATTTCGTGGAGGGAGGGGGGGGGGGGGAGTATCATGTTTTCAGAATTACTAGCAAGATGGCGCAATGAGCGCGCGGCGGCACGCACCCTTCTCCTCCATGCGTACTTTGCTCGCGTAGAGGAGTGGGTGGTCGTAAGGTACCTGAACGCACACTCGCGCGCCCTTATCTCGCGGTTGGAATCATCTTATGTCTTGGCTGTCCTTAAGCTTTCACCGGAGCGATTCCGTCGTAGCATCTGGGCGCACAAAGGTCACTGAAAAACTTGCACAGTCTCCATTAGCGAAAAAAGCGCACTTTTCAGACACAGTGGAGTAATAACTGTGACGTTTATTCGTTTTCATCTGCACATGTGAGTACGTTTCGTGCGTTGTTTGTGCGTGAGAAACGCGGGGCATGTTTCGATCTGCCTGCCATTCTGCGCGTGAGCTTCCAATTTGTTGCTATCGCGTTCATTGCTTCGCCTTTGCGGTAAAGGTGTGACTTTTTTATTTAGTTCTTTAATGTCGGAAAGACAGACAATAAAAAGAAGAGAAAGGCAGAGAGGTTATCTATAAGGGGCTATGTGGCATGCTATCCTGCACTGGGGTTGGTAAATACGAGGTTGAAAGAGAAAGAGAAAAATGAATGATATTAATAAAGTAAGAGCTCACAGCCACACACGCGCCTGTTTTATGTATGATGACAAAGTAATCATTCCATACTTAATATCAAAGAAGGTTGTTTTCCTTAGACAATATAGAAAAATCAAGGTTTGACTTGCTGTGTGGATATATTTGCTTACATGTTCAGTGTAATGAATCTACTTTGTGTGTTCAGTATAATGCATCTGTTTGGAAATCTTTCTTCGTATGTGAGTCTAAATATTGATTGCTTTCTTCAGCTTCCTTCACCCACCGAGTACGACCTCCTCTACTTTTATACAGTGATACCATAGTATTATCATTAGCCCTTAGATGAACAAACCTGCAGCATCAAGTGTATATTATCAAGCAAATAGCTTGATTTCAGCCAAAGAATACCCAAACAACAGGTAAAATTCACGGACAAACACGACTTCGTAACAATGGGCATAGAAAAGTTCATGTAGTTTGTAGCCATAGTGCTATGCAGTCATTTTGGAAGACTCAGTGGCAAGTGTCCAGATCGCGTGACCTCTGTACCTGCAGAGATTCTCAAAACACAGTGCAATGACCGTGAGTCACACCGGCTTACATTTACTGGCGTCCCTAGTAGCCCAGTACATGCAGAGAGAGAAGACAGAAGCGTTCACCAGGGAGACTAAATAGACGAGCTTGCGACTAGCTACCACGTACTGCGGAAGAGTGAGGGGAAGCAATAGCAAAAGGGTGATGCGTGAAGAGTGAGTAGTTCCTTGAAACGTTTCTCTACGCGTTTCTCTTTCTTTTTTGTTGTATACGGACGCAATACACCAGAACCTAAAACGAGTGCATGCATCGAAGACAGAATAGTTTGCTGCACTATGCGGGAAGTCCTAGCTTGGAGTTTGCTTGCGAAGTTTCGTTTGCTCGTATATTTATTTTCCTAATGCTTGTAATTTTTGTAATTATATGTTAAATCTAAGAGTTTCCTTCACTTAAGTATATCTATAGTTTCATTATTTGCTTGCTGAGTTGGTTGCTGCTGAAATTGTCGTTCAATGGCAGTTGTCGACTCGGCCAATGTCGCCTTAACCTCTCTGGCCAATGGTTTCCATTCAATAATGTTGTACGAGTTTTGCGACAATCAACGCAAAATGGGGAATACTCTCTCTTTAAGAGCTCCTACAATAAAAAAACCATGTCAAGCAATGTTTTTGCTTGTTATAACAGTCGCGGTTACGCTTGTCATGGGACAGGTTTAGGTCGGCTATACTATAGAGTTTCCTAATATACACTAGAGGGAACTCTGGCGCTAGTGTCTATGGGAGCTGCAACGCACGGCGCTTCAGCGAGCATGCGAATTATGGGTAATCAACACATTTGTCCAATCTTCGTACTTCCGACCTGCTTTTGGATCCGTGTGTGTTCGTGTGGCTTGGAGCTGTTTTCTCACGAAACAAAAATAACGAAATGTTCAGCGATTGCGCGTCGCCACCTCATTCTTTTAGACTTACCTTTCTAAATCAGGTAACGAAGTTCAGAAGGGTTGAATCTTTCTTTCAAAACAAAACCGAAACACAGCAATAAACGAAATCGCAAGTACGAATCGCTGGCCGCAAGTACGAAGACTAGGCAAGTGTGTGTACTACCCATCACTCCCATGGTCGCTGAACAGTCGCCGCGACAGAGTCCCCTCTAGTCAACTTTAGGCAACTCTATGGGCAACACAGTACGAGTGGAAATATTGTTTCCTTTTCTCCCAATAATCAGCTGTCTATTATTATAAAATTCGAGGATATACGTGCCTAAACCACAGTGTTATTACGAGGCACAACGTACTGGAGGGATCCGGAAAGTTCGACCATATAGCCTTATTTACCGTGCACGGTCTGTGCACAATACACGTGCCTCCAGCATGTCGCCTCTATTGTGCAACCTCTTCGGCCGGCATCGATTTCGCTACTTTCGGATCAGCAACAAAGCGCCGTCACCAACCTGAAATTCCCGTCAACTATGCACTCTAACAAAGAGGGGGGCATCAATAGGTTGTGATTTGTGTTGTGATACGCACACGATTTATTCAGAAAACAAATTTAGACAAAACAGTACCAAGCTTTTGTCCTTGCTAGCCAACACGACTTGGAATTCTCGCACAAATATTTACAAAACGTGCGATGGGCGAGACCTTCCAGCTGACGCCAATCGATTTTCCGAAAGCGTGACGGTTAGCCTTGAAGATCACGAAGCGCGGACCCTAAAAAATGGGGGGCAAGAAGGAAGATGAAAGTGTTTCTATAGAAAACTCGGCCACCTTTGGAAGGTTTCCAGCTCACACAATCAGGTCAGAAGAGATACCGCAACAAAAACAATTCGAAACTCGCGGGAGGAACTTAGTGAGCATCGTCAGGAACTGCAACGAGGATTCAAATGCGGGCTTGTTGGTGAATAATTCAAACGGCTTTTTTTTGCAGCGCCCAAATACACATTGACACTAGAAGGCTAAAAAGGACACCACAAGCGGTGGCTATTAGCCTTTGTGGTGCCTTTTTTTTTTGCTTCTCGTGAGTTGGCACACTCCCGGGAGCGAAGTTCAACATTGCACATCGGGTAGAACCACATTGAGGCTGAGGGCGCACATTGATACTACCGAGATTTCTGTCTAAACTTTTATTAAATTAGCATGCACTATCAGCTGGAACAGCTGAAATTCCCCCTCCCCCATTGAAATCTAAACAGAGCTCTGTGTATTGCTTTACGTTAGCAACGGACTCAAAAAAACGCTTCCGTCGTTAAATGTTCTAAATACATAGATGGCACAGAGTAAAGATGCTCTCGCTGTGGTAACCCGCGTTGCACATTACAGCACATGCTGCGGCAACGTCCTTCACAACGCGAGAGCCCCGGCTCTCTCTTTACGGAGGACTGGAAATGACGAAGATGACCAGCTAAGGCCTGTCCAGAGAGCCCATGAACATGGCCGAGGAGATGTCTCTCCCTGTCCTGTCATCGGTGAGGACGCTCACTCACTCTTTAAGGCGGAGTGAGCGTCGTCTCCCAATGCAAATATAGTTCTTTGCCTGCCCGCCTGCCTGTCGTGTTCACTATGCGTCTTACCACGCTATCAAAACGTGACAGCAAAATTTCATCTACCATTCCGCTGCAATGATCAATGTCACAGAATTTAACCTGCTTTAATTGATCATATTTTACCAAAATGATAAAAAAGCACACACTTTTGTGAAGTCATATGTAGCGGCAGATTAACTGCTATTTTCCACAAATAATACTTATGATTTCAAATGTTAGTTCATTAGTGACTGAAGTTTGGAAAAACGTACCCAGTTTTATGTGAAACCTACTCTATTTAGCACACTGCTGGCACTGCCAATTATTGCTCACTATCAACGTAACACAGGTTATTCAAAAATAAGAATTTTTTGCGTTGCACAAAAAATGGCTGTAAGCGTTGTTGCGTTGAAGAGCGTATCAGCTGGCTGCAGTCATATTTTGCTCTTTTTGAGACATTGATGGTAAATTAAAACCTACACAAGTGGTATACCGAGAAAGATCGAAAAACACAGGCAATAGGATTGCAAAAAATAAGTGTGGAGCACCACCACAATACGGCTCATAATTTTGTTTACCTGGTGGAGGCGGAAACGTTTGAGGCCTGTGTACTTAGATTTAAGTACACGTTAAAAAGCCGTAAGTTGTTGAAATTTCCGGAGCCCTCCACTACGGCGTCTCTCATAACCATAAGGTATAGTTTTGGGTAGTTAAACCCCAGATACTATCAAATTTAGCTTACCACTGATTTTCAAATAAGCAGCACACAAAAGGACACAATCACACACATATAAAATAATGCAAACACAGGTACTTCACTGCAACCAATGATTCATTGTCGAAAGACCCGGCTTATGTAGGAAAACACGCACATGCGCACAGACAGCAGCGAGTACAATGAAGACCACAAAAACCTCGCAAACACACAAAAATAAAAGCACTAAAAACCACGTGGTTCAGATAAGAAAATTGCAAATATAGTAGGTCCTTACGTAACAACATACCGGTAAGCTTTTCTGACAATGTTATACTCTCACGGCTTAATCATTGACATTGTCCTCATCTCTTGTCGAGCGCTCTTCTCAATTCAACAAAGCGGGGGTGAGCTTTCTATACCCTGCGTCATTTGAATAGAGTCGGCTACCCTTTGTCTACAAAACGTATTCATCCGGTCACCGAGCGCTTGCGCTTTTTGCCTCTGAACACCATTCATTTGGGTACAGTAGCAGCTAATGTGTTTTGCTAGCCCTGCTCGCAAACAATGTCACTTGTAACACTACATTGTAGGTCAAACATCCTCTCAACGCTATGATGTCTTTCTTGTTTCAGATTTGGCCTTATTTGAGTCTACCACGTGATATAGACGGTTTCAAGATCGCAAGCGTTCTGCCCCAAAAAAGCTTCCAGTCCCCTCATTTACCAGCTCGATACGTCGAAACTAAAAGGACGTTTTCGCATTTTTTTCAAGGATAAGAAAAATCTTTTATTAGTTTTTCAGACAAAAAAAATGGCAGATCCCACATACAGTGGGAATTGATGATATACGAAGCAGGAATGAGGAAGTCTGAGAGGTCACTTCAAAATGAACACAATGTTACGAGGCGGAGGTATGCCGTACATTACATCTTCATCATGATTATCATGTTTCGACGAGTCATTTAGATTCGTCATCCACTCATGTGATGTAATACCAATTTTGGCATACGTGAAGCTGGCGAATCGGCCACGAACGCATCATATGTGTAAGAGGTAGTCATGTTGCTACATGACATGCATAATATGATCATCCTGTTTGCAGGTATCATTTGCCTATGTCGTCCGTTCACGTCACGTCATACTGAATTCGGTACATGTGAAGCTAGCGAAACAGCCGCGAGCGTATCATGAGCGCAGCATGTAGTCATGTTTTCACATGACGCGCTTTTCAAGATTACCATGTTTGTACCAGTCACATACCTTCGTCATCCATTCACGTCTCGTCATACCAAATTTGGTATATGCAAAGCTAGCGAAACGGCCGCGAGCACATCATGAGTGTGGCATGTAGTCATGTTGTTCCATGAGACGCATATCATGATTTTCATGTTAGGGCCTGTCGCTTGTGTTCGCCATGCATTCATGTCATACCAAACCAGTTTTTCAACGTGTCATGTGAATGAAACCACCGCAAGAGCAGCAAGAGAATGAAATGTAAATCATGACATACATATCATAATTTTTATGTTATAACTAGTCAGTTATGTTCGTCACACAGTCATGTTATCTCTTACCAAGTTTGGTATTGATACCGTTATCCGAACGGCCAGGAGAGCTAAATGTCGTAAGCAGATAGATAGATAGATAGATAGATAGATAGATAGATAGATAGATAGATAGATAGATAGATAGATAGATATATAGATAGATAGATAGATAGATAGATAGATAGATAGATAGATAGATAGATAGATAGATAGATAGATAGATAGATAGATAGATACGCCCGAAGTTGCCGAAGTTCGCCAAGCATTAAAAAACGTGCGTAATGTTCAAGGCGATTTCTTGTAGTTTCTATGTAGCTCAACATCACATTTATGTGAATGCATTTTGCCAAATGACGGAAAGAAAGAGCAGAAAATCAGCGCGCTCTCTTCTAATGCTATTTTTGCCCACTTATAATATTCAGGCACATCGGTGGACAAAACCGGAAGTCGTCAAAGGTTTGTGTTTTTAAACATTGAAAGGGTCTATAAACGCATCATAAGACGTTGTACATCATCTGGATCTATAACAAAATATGCTACCTCATAAAGAAGTGCTCATGTAAAATAAGCGCTACATGTTCGCGCCAATAAAAGAGTTGTAGACGCCAAAGCATGCAGCGCATTACACCAACTGTACACTCACTAACCTTAACAGCCTATTCTACGCAAACCAGACACTTGCTTTCTGGTTAACTTCCCCGCCTTTTTTCATACCCTATCTCTCTCTCTCTCCTCTCTTCACGCTCTTATGCTTCTCTACGCGCCTACATGTTGACTCATAGGGTTTTAAAGGTAGAGGGCTCTCTAGGTTAGGGAAAGTACCAACCATAAAAACACGAATCATGTTTGTTGTTATAACGAAAATATATTCAAGGTGTTTTACCTATACCTTACGCAAAGTGTGTTCCCTCTCCTAATTTCGCGCAACTATGTTCAGGGCGGTGCCTTAACATAGACAAAAATGTGACGTTGCTCAACAAGCAGTACAACTTTTCTAATGAAGAATATTTTTTTTGCTGCAGTTGCTATGGTAAAGGTAATTTAGGCAATTCTTATTTTTTACCCGTGTTGGCTGGTTTACAGTTATCTTCGTGTAGATGAATTACTCTGACGTTTTTGAAGAAACGCTAGAACTTTTGTACGGAAAACTTATCATTAAAGTTATCGAATAGAAAATCAAACAAGGAATATTTCTTAAATACTCAGCGGACAGATTAGAGAAATGAAACGTCACTGTGTGCTTTAAATGGTTTTGAACAATACTAAGGCATTTCAACAAGCATAGCACATATATTTTCTGTTCACAAGTCTGCTAAACGCTTCGCATGACGCTACAACAGTCACGTAGGATGCGGTGCTTATTAATGACTGAAGTGCTCAATCTAAGAGGCATTGATCATAGCCAGGGTGCTGGAAAGAACGATTAAATTGCGAGGGAGTTCTGATACTTATGCTCACCTGTTAATGTCCTTCATCATAAGTCTGACTCTGCCCACTGCTGGGCAAACGCCCCTCTCATGTTTCACTAATCCAACCGCTCCTCGGGTGGCTGCGGCCATCTTGTCCCCACAGTTTTTCTCATCTCATTTGCCTACATAACTATTTGTCTCCCCCTCGCGCGTTTGCCTTTTCTGGGAATCGAGTCAGTTATCATTAATGACTACCGCTTATCTTGCCTTCGCGCCACGTGCCTTGCCCATGTCCATTTCTTCTTCCTGGTTTCGACTGAGGCGTTTTTCTTTGGCCCACTGTACTCTCTTCTTTCACTGAACGTTGTCCCTATCGTTTTTGTTTCTGTGGCTCACCCCGTCACCGTCAATTTATCTTGAACGCTCTTGTGGTAACCCGCGTTCCAGGTTCTAAATTTCTGCTGCGTAAGCAATTACCGGCAAGATGCAGCTGTTTTATACACCATTGTTTCGAAGGATAGCGGTAAAGTATATATTTTTCGTGATTTATGAGTGCCTACTAAACGAGCTTCACTTCAAACTGATTCGTCTAGTTATTTAAATTTAAAAGAATAAAAATCGGGTTAACGGCAGCTCAACAAACATAATAATAATAAGGTTCGGAGCCACCCCGCCACGGTAGTCTAGTGGCTAAAGTACTCGGCTGCTGAGCCGCACGTCACGGGATCAAATCCCGGCTGTGGTGGCTGCATTTCCAATGGAGGAGGAAATGTTGTAGGCACATGTACTCATATTTGGGTGCACGTTAACGAACCCCAGGTGGTGGAAATTTCCGGAGCCCTCCCCTACGGCGTCTCTCATAATCATATTGTGGTTTTGGGACGTTAAAACTCACAAATCAAGCAATCAAGGTTCGCAGCCTGCCGCCATGGTTATGACTGGCCCTGGCCCATACTGTTCGGTTTTCACGAACAAAAATACCAAGTGAAGTGGACAAGGGAATGATCATGGCCATACCAAAAGTGATAAACATGCGTCAGCCGAAGGTTGTGGGTTTTGTCCATGTTGATGGCGAGTTGTATTGTTGGTGTAATTTAATTCATATTCCGTTTTTGTCATAACTACTGCTGTTCACTTCAAGACCACAAATAAATCTAGTTTTTTTTTTTTCATTACCCTTCACTTGGTGAGGTTGTGTCTCTCATGCTTGCCTTTATTCATCGATAATGTTAGTGTTTGTTTCTGTGAATAATATATTGTTTTCTTGTGCCTATGAGAATGCAGGTTATTTAACAAAACAAAATTACACATAAAAATTATAGTTTTTCCTCTGAAATTTGACGTTCGGGGAGGTTAGAAAGAACTGACCCGTAAGGTGGAATCTATCAGTCAAAACGTTTGGAAAGAGGAATTTTGAAAGGGCTCGGCTCAACAAATCGATAACAGCCTCTGAGAAAACCACTTGGCGCTTTTTCTATAAATTCCTCATTACTTCGCGACAGGAACTCCGAGACCTCGGTTTGCGCAACACTTCTATTTTGATATCTACTCAGTACTTGATTCCAAAATATGTAATGCAAGCAATAGGAAAATAATTCTAATAAGAGATAAAAGATAACACCCGAATAATGCATGCTCCAGAATGAAAAAGACTGCCCCCACATCTTAACTCTGCTAAATTGCGCACGCACTTAAAATGTTTTTTTGTCATCCAACAGGCTCCATCTTATTGCACCAAATGCTTCCTTAACTTGCTTTTGCCAGTTTTGTTATCGAACTGAGATATCTGCTTGCAAATTCCAAATCTTCATGGGAGGGCGGAGACATTAATTATCTGTCTCAACGAAAGCCGAGAACCAGTACAGACTATCTGTTGCTTATCTTGATGGGAACGTCACGTGATGTTTCATAGCATGCCCTACTATAGAAGCCAGAGTGCCTTATGGGGCACCTCTAATGAGCACGCTGTGGGAACGATTAAATCATGTAGATGAAGACGTGTAATTTTATAACAACTCATATAGACGTAGCACATGAGAACTCGGCATATGAATTCTATAGTGTAGTCATTTTTGTGCTTTTTTGTATACCTATTCATTTATCTTCTTTATTGTATTTTTGGTAGCATTCGTGTTCCTGATGACTTGTAACACTATCACACATAGGAGGAGGAGGAGGAATAAATGAGGAAGGACAGGAAGGTTAGCCTATCACACATAGAATTTGCATTTTATCTGCAGTTAGGTCACACTTGCTTGTGCTCTTCACTGGGTCCTTCTGCATGCGCTTGATCTCGTTCAAAAAAGCTCCGTAACAGACATACTGGCGCCCATCTGGCGCGAGAACCAAGCGTGAAGATTTTATTGTATAGTGAAGCCAGCGACCGAGTGGTTACGAGTGAACCTCGGCCTTTTACTGCCGCGTGGCGTCCATAAACCAATCCTGACCTTCGTGGCAAACTACTATTCAGTAAGGTTGTTTATCTCGCGAGAATTGACCATACCATGCTCATAGTTCATATGACCTCTATCATAGGAAGCAACAATCCTTTTGGCAAGATCTCTTCTATAAGCAACCCTTTTTCCGAAAGAACCTGGAATATTGATGTCGCGTTCCACTACGCCAGATTATGGGACTCATACCGACTAGGTGCTTGTGCGTGTGCTGTGTGATGTGCTATCTTTCTGTCCCTTTCCTTTCTTTCCTCTCGTCCTTTCAATCTCCCTTTCCCGCGTGTAGGGTAGCAAATTGGTTATCCCAAGCTGGTTGAACTCCGTACCTTTCCTTCTATATCACTCTCTTGTCTTGCTTCCAAAGCCAACGGCTGTGTGGTCAACCCCACCACAAAGGTGTTGTTTTGTTTATTTCACTCTACGAGGAATTTTCAGTGCTTTCTTGGACTCTTTACGACCCTGCTTCAGTGAAATCGATAATGTGGCAATTATAAGTGAGATTATTACTAATACCCATTTTTATTCAAGTATATTTCTAATAGGACCTGGCCCATCTAGTTTTTTTGAGCGAAAGTAAGGGATACCATAAATTATTTCAAACAGGCAATACAAAAACGATTCGTTCACCTCTCTGACATAAAATACCGGCATTATTGAGCGCAGGCCTGTTAATATGTACACTGGCTTCGCACATGTGAAGTGAGCAGCCCTTCTAGCAAAAAAAAAAAGAACAGACAGTAATGACATTCGATGCGAGAGCAACAAATTGATATTTTATTATATATTAGATTTCACGTCCCGAAACCACGATATGATTGCAGTAATGCCGTAGAGGAAGACTCCAGAAATTTTTACCACGGCACACGGGCCTCAAGCATTTCGCCCACCGAAATGCGACCCGCCGTGGTCGGGATTCAACACGTTATTTTTTTTCCTGTCAGCAGCAGAGCACCAAACCCACAGTTTTACACTGGAGGACAACTTGAAATGTTACATGAAGAAAGGATACAGCAGCTCACTCCTTTAGGAAACGTGCCCGCTGCAGCAAGCATTCATTCTGTCCGTGGCTTCAACATAAACATTGCAATGTGAGGATGACACGTACAAATGTATGACCTGTCTGCTGATGCCTTCCAAAGAAACTGACAACAGCGAGCGACCACGCCCGTTCTCACACAATGCACATTTCCTGCCAGAGGCACCTTTCTGGCTCCTGCCTCCATGCCAGTCGCGCGACATAGGTAACCAGCTTAATCCATGTTCGCACCGCATTGCCGGCAGTGCCCGCGCGTTTTCGCTCGGACAAAGAACATACAACGCACGGAGAGTTGTTAGTTGTTTGAAGGTGACACGGAATGTGAGGACAATTAAAACAACACTTTGACAACGATAAAAATAAATAAAAGCAAGACACGGAGCGTGACGGTGACGACAACAAGGTCAAATGAACTGGGCCTGCAGTGCTATATTGTTACGTGATTTCGTCTGACTGAAAGAGGGCATAGTGGGCATACCCAAGTAAGGTGCCTCAGACTGAGAGTAAAGAAGTGGACGTTGTGAGTGAGCTGCGTTGTGGCTGCGGACCGACAACTGTTATTTTCCACGTAACATTTTGGTGGAGGTGCTGGGTACTCTTCTGACAACGGAGCTACGCAGTGGACGCCTCCTTAAGTCTGCTACCATGGCTCGGGTGAGGATACGGCTTCGCCACCTACCTCAGCAACGACAGCAACCCGGTACGTCGCCCTAACGCAACCCCGTGATCCCGGTACCTTTACTGGAGAGGACAACGTGAATGTGGACAAGTGGCTTAGCATGTACGAGCGCATCAGCAAGCAATATGGCTGGGACCCAACCGTTATGCTTGCGAATGTCATTTTCTATCTTGACAAGACCCCTCGCACATGGTTTGAGACCCACGAGCACGAAATCACAAGCTGGGAAATGTTTAAACAACAGCTCCGCGACCTTTTTGGCAACCCGTTTGGTCAACAACTTGATGCCCGAAAGCAATTGGCTGTACGTACACAGACGTCCACTGAGCCCTACTTGACTTATATTCAAGACGTCTTAGCGTTGTGTCAAAGGGCCGATCCCAACATGACTGAGGCCGACAAGATTTCGCACGTTTTAAAAGGAATCGCCGACGATGCGTTCAGCCTGCTTGTATTACCAACGTAACGACCATGGACGCCGTGATCAAAGAGTGCCGCCGTCTCGAGCAGGCGAAGAGTCGACGCATTTTGCAGCAGTTTCAGCGCCTACCCAACACCGCGGCAACGTCGTCTTGCGAAGCCACTCCTTGTCATCCGTCTACAACCGAAGACGTGACGCGCATCGTCCGACGTGAACTCGAGGCCGCTTACCCGGCTGCCAACAAACCGACGTTGCCCGACGCCTCAACGCCAGCTGTCGCCTTGATCCAGGCTGTTGTCCGCCAGGAATTCGCTAACCTTGGTATCCTGTCCACTGCATCCACACTGGATAATACTGGTCCCTCGATAGCTTCTGTGGACATGAGACGTCGCCGTCCGTACTCTATTCGAACCAGGAACCCGTCTGAATGGCGAACAGCTGATGATAAGCCAATCTGCTTCCGCTGTGGTCGCGCAGGACACATCGCTCGTTACTGCCGCAGCCAATGGCCATCTATGTCTTCTGGCTCGTACCCCGCTTACAGTAACTCATTCCGTCCACCAAACCACCGTTATCCGACCCGCACTGAGTCTACAGCATTTACTGCCCCTGAGGACTACGGCCACCCTGCCCCGTCGTCGCCACCGCCTCAAAGCCGCCCTTCTCGTTCAAATACGCGTCGCCGCTCTCCCTCGCCATCGTTCAACCGCCGCATGTCCCCGGAAAACTAGGCTGCGCAGCTTCTGGAGGTGAAGCTGCCCTGTCGACCTTACCCAAAAATCCTCTGTTGCCCTTACGTTTGAACCGGAACACCCTAGAAGTATATGTTGATGGCACACCTGTTGAAGCTTTGATAGATACGGGCGCTCACGTCTGTATTATGAGTTCGCGTTTTCGTCGTCGCATGAAGAAGGTCCTCACGCCCCCCTTGACCAGTGTCGTCCAAGTTGCAGATGGTGCAAAAGTCCCTGTCGTCGGTATGTGCACAGCTCAACTTACCGTAGCCGGTCATCAAGTGGTCGTCCTTTTTACCGTGCTTGCAACATGTCCCACGACCTCATACTAGGCCTCGATTTTCTTGCCGCCAATTCTGCTCTGATTGATTGCTCCGCTGGTGTGCTCCGCCTTGAACTGCCACAAATCAGTGCCGCCCCGTACCAACCTACATGCCGATTACAATGCAGCGACTTTGTTCGCCTGCCCTCCAAAACTGTGACGTACGTCGATTTTCTGTGCTCACCAGCTGTGCCCGACGGTGACTATTACGCTACGCCTCTCACCGACGTACTCCTTGCGCACAATGTTGCAGTGCCCTATACGGTGCTCAGCATCACAGATAACAAAACTTGTCTACCTCTTGTCAATTTCGGCTACATGAATCATGTGCTTCCACAAGGCATTTCTGTGGCCCACCTGTGTCCGTTGCTCGATTCACAAATTGAAGTGCTTGCCTTAGACACACTTGTTTCACCGCAGCGCACATCACTCGCAACACATTCGGGCAGCCGTCAAATTGTAGACATGATCGCCACTGATCTTCCGCCTCCGCAAGTTGAAGCCCTACAACATCTTCTCGAGGCCTACCAGGATATTTTCGATTTTGGTGACCGACCTCTTGGGCAGACGTCCTTTGTCCAGCATCGCATACACACAGGTGATGCCAACCCTGTTCACCGCCGTCCCTACAGAGTGTCTGCTTTTGAGCGGAGCATAATTCAGAAGGAGGTGAACAAGATGCTAGCGAAGGACATTATTGAACCATCCTCCAGTCCCTGGGCATCCCCGGTGGTATTAGTTAAAAAGGACGGATCGTGGCGATTTTGTGTGGACTATCGCCACCTTAACAACATCACCAAGAAAGACGCATACCCTCTGCCCCGCATTGATGACGCCCTTGATTGCCTCCATGGTGCCGCCTACTTTTCTTCCATCGATCTTCGTTCTGGTTATTGGCAGATTGCCGTGACCCCATGGACCGAGAGAAGACGGCTTTTGTAACACCCGATGGCCTCTACCAATTCAAAGTCATGCCTTTCGGCTTATGTAATGCCCCCGCCACCTTTGAACGAATGATGGACTCCCTGCTCCATGGATTCAAGTGGTCTACGTGTCTTTGTTATCTGGATGACGTGATTGTGTTTGCTCCCACTTTTGAAGCGCACCTTGAGAGACTGTCGAAAATTCTTGATGTATTCCGTCTCGCCGGCCTTCAGCTGAATTCATCTAAGTGCCGGTTTGGTCGCCGTCGCATTACAATACTTGGACATATTGTTGACGCTTACGGCGTACAGCCTGACCCAGAAAAAGTTCGAGCTGTGAAGGACTTTCCTGTGCCGAAAACCGCCAAAGATGTCCGCAGCTTTGTGGGGCTCTGCTCCTATTTTCGGCGGTTCATCAAGAACTTCGCGGAAATCGCTCGGCCCCTAACAGATTTACTCAAACCAGATGAGACGTTTACCTGGGGTCCCTCGCAAGCAGCAGCATTTTCCGACCTGACCACTTGCTCACTTCTTCTCCTGTGCTGGCTCACTTCGACCCTACGGCACCGACTGAAGTGCGCACCGATGCCAGCGGTTACGGAATAGGCGCTGTGTTGGCTCAGCGACAACGTGGGCAGCATCGCGTGATAGCTTATGCCAGCAGGCTGCTGTCCACCTCGGAGCGTAATTATTCCATCACAGAGCGCGAATGCCTAGCGCTGGTGTGGGCAGTCGCGAAATTTCGCCCTTACTTATACGGCCGACCATTTATAGTTCTTACCGACCACCACGCTCTCTGCTGGCTCGCCTCCCTCAAAGATCCCACAGGTCGTCTCGCCCGCTGGGCACTCCGCCTCCAGGAGTATTCTTACACCGTAGTGTACAAATCAGGAAAACTGCACAAAGATGTGGATTGTCTGTCACGCTACCCTGTGGCCGACTGCGATCCTACGAGCACTGATTCTGTGGGCTGCGTCCTTTCCATCTCCCAGCTGCTTCATCTCGGGGACGAGCAGCGTCGCGATCCGGATATCAGCCGCCTAATACAACAGCTCGAATCTTCACCGCAAGACGCTTCTGTTCGCATGTTTACCTTAAAGGACCACACCTTATATCGGCGTAATTTATCGCCCAATGGTCACGACCTACTTCTGGTCATACCAAAGCACCTGCGTTCCACAGTCCTACGCGAGCTCCATGACGCGCCAACCGCGGGTCACCTTGGTGTCTCTCGCACATATGACCGTGTCCGCCGCCGCTTCTACTGGCCTCGCCTTTCACGCTCTGTACGTCGCTATGTCAACGCTTGTGAAATTTGCCAGCGTCGCAAAAAGCCGTCGGGACTACCTTCCGGATATCTTCAGCCCATCGACATTCCATCGGAGCCATTCTTCCGTGTTGGTTTGGACCTTCTCGGTCCCTTCCCAACATCCGCCTCCGGAAACAAGTGGGTCGCGGTGGCTACGGATTACGCGACCCGTTATGCAGTTACGCGAGCCATGCCAACAAGCTGCGCTACAGACGTCGCTGATTTTCTACTACGCGATCTCATTTTAGTGCATGGAGCCCCTCGTCAACTGCTGACAGACCGAGGCCGTACGTTCCTTTCGAAAGTGGTTGACGATATCCTGCGTTCCTGCTCTACCCAACATAAGCTCACGACATCGTACCACCCCCAGACAAACGGGCTTACAGAACGTTTAACCGCACCTTGACAGACATGCTATCGAAATACGTCTCGGCCGACCATCGTGATTGGGACCTTGCACTACCCTACGTGACGTTCGCATACAATTCCTCCCGGCATGACACTGCCGGGTACTCGCCATTTTACCTTCTGTTTGGACGCGAACCAACATTGCCGTTGGATACCTTCCTGCCAGCCGCTGCGCAGTCTACTTCTGAATATGCACGCGACGCTATTACCCGAGCTGACCACGCTCGTCAGCTTGCCCGCAGCAGATTAATGGCGTCCCAAGACTCGCAGAAGCATCGTTACGACGAGCGGCATCGCGACGAACACTTTCCAACAGGTTCCCTCGTTCTTCTTTGGTCCCCTACGCGACATGCAGGCCTTTCAGAAAAACTTCTCTCTCGTTTCACGGGCCCATACCGCGTGCTTAGACGAGTGACCGACACTACATATGAAATTGTCCCTGATAATCCATCAACCTCTTCCGCTCTGCTGTCAAGGGACATCGTCCACGTATCAAGGCTCAAGCGTTACCACACTGCTCCTGCTGTGGCCCCGTAAACTCGCCGGGTCGGCGCTTTTGCCGCCGGGGGTCGTGTTACGTGATTTCGTCTGACTGAAAGAGGGCATAGTGGGGCATACCCAAGTAAGGTGCCTCAGACTGAGAGTGAAGAAGTGGACAGTTGTCGAGTGAGCTGCGTTGTGGCTGCGGACCGACAACTGTTATTTCCACGTAACAATTAATTTATATCGCAATGAAATAGTTACCAGATTAACCCTATTTTTCACTCTGCTACGGCAAGCCTCGAGGTACATTTCCAGATGCCATCGTTTGCCAGCATGCATACAAAAGAAATTGTCTCTGATTGCGTCACAAGAAAAATTGAATTTGCCGTTCTGTGCCTGCCAGCTCATGAGCCTATGGTAGCCTAAGTACCTTAAGAGTATGAACTGAATGTGATAAAATTGCGCTCCAAGGAAATATTTCAAATGAAAAGCATTTTTTTGCATCTATCTATCTATCCATCCATCCATCCATCCATCCATCCATCCATCATCCATCCATCCATCCATCCTCCATCCATCCATCATCCATCCATCCATCCATCCACCATCCATCCATCCATCCATCCATCCATCCATCCATCCATCTCATCCATCCATATCTATCTATCTATCTATCTATCTCTCTATCTATCTATCTATCTATCTATCTATCTATCTATCTCTATCTATCTATCTATCTATCTCATCTATCTATCTATCTATCTATCTCATCTATCTATCTATCTATCTATCTATCTATCTATCTATCTATCTATCTATCTATCTATCTATCGATCTATCTATCATTATCTTCTATCTATCTATCCGCCTACGTCTGGGTGCTGTTACGATCATGCCCTTAGCTTAAGCTACACAGATATTAGTATGGGAGGGTAAGTGGTTATTGAATACGACTCGCTAGTAATGACATGTATAATGTCACAATCTCGTCGCGTACGTCGTCAAACACTTTCCAAAAAAATTCTGCAGATCTCGCACCCCTGGGAATCAACGTTATGCGAAGCATGCGGAAGAAAGGTGACCGTGTTGCAATTTTTTTTATTGAGAGATACGTCATAAAATGACTAATATATGTACAAATGGTCCATGCACAGACATATGTGGAAGAGTTGCAGATGTTCACATAACCAGTTGCTTGCACTTGTGCATGATGCCAACTTGAACATGCGTATTAGAAACACCAGAAGCTGATATGAAGCATTGACGCTCGCGAGGATGGTGGCCCTGAACACTGCTACATAAATGAACTTCAGCGCATATGGCACCTAACCACAATTGACGTTAACCTGACGTGACGGCTATCAAAGGAGTACATATGTAATCTTTATAAAATTGAGTACGCAGCACTGCAACTACTATAACGTTTCACGAAGATTGGTGTCTATTTGAAAACTAGTACAGATACCTGGCCTAGCTCTGTGGTAAAATGCTTCATTGCCACGCAGAATGCTTGGGTTCGATTCCAGCTGGGACCCTGACATTTATTCTTTGCATTCGTCCGGTCGACGCTACGGATGTCGGGTATTTCTTGACGCTCGCGCGTTAAAATTGCCTATGTTTGTTCTCGTCGTTCCTGAGTAGATACAAGGAAGAAAACAGGGGAAAAGAACGGCAGGAGGTTAACCAGCCTATAGGCAGCCGGTTTGCTACCCTGCGCATGGGAGAGAAATGGGGGCGATGAAAGATAGAGAGGGAAGAGAAACACAGCACATTAGGCAGCACACGCGCGCACACTCAGTCATAGTCCAGTGTTGTCTTTCGTGGTGTGTGACGTTGCTGTTACAGTCGCTTGTTCAGGTTCGTGTCGCGTAGGAATTTCAACAGAGCTTTCGTCGCCTTCTGTTGCAATGTCTTCTCTCGACCACTTGACAGAATATGTCCACAAACATTTGGCTGTTGTCGATGCATCGAGTAGATACAAAGTGTCAATTATCTGTGGCAGCATACCCATACCAGCGCACATACCCGCCCCTGGGTATGTGACACTGTCAGTGGGAAGTGTTGACGACGTACGCAACAGATCGTGATATCATACATGTTTTGACCAGCGCATCATATTTGTCAAATCATCTTACCCTCCCATGCTAATTTTGGTTCACGTCACATTAAGGGCTGACCACGAGAGCGCCCAAACGTAAGCGGCTAGATAGATAGATAGATACATAGATACCTCAAACGCGCTGAAGTTCGCTAAGAAATGCTTGGCGTTTAAAAAACAGTGACACATACCAGGGGCCGGGTATGCGCTACTGGTATGCGGTATGTGCCACAGGTGATAAAACATTTTATATCTTCTTAGGAACAGTGAGAACACACATGGGTAACTTTAGCGCTTGAGCGTCAAGAAAAAACTGCCATAGGCAGCGTTGACCGGACGAATGCAAACAACAAATGTCTGTGTACCAGCAGGATATAAAGCCTTGCATTATGCATGGCAATGAAGTAACCTACCACAGAGTCACGCCAGCCTCACATGTACTGTTCGAATGGACTCTAATGGTCATGTAACGTCAATTGTGGTTGCAGTACTGGCTATCTGATTTTATAACATTACGTATGTATCTCTGTGATACAGCCGTCATGTCCGGTTAACGTAAATAATACTTAGACGATATCCGCTAAAGTTTACTTGTGTAGCAGTATTGAGGGCCACCATCCTTTCGCCCACCAGTGCGAACACCAGTGCTTCATATCAGCTTACCGCTTCTGGTGTTGCTGATGTCCATGTTGCTATTGACATCGTTACGCAAATGTAAACAAGTGCTAATATAAACCTACGTGGCCGCTTAACGTATGTGTGTGTGTGTGTGGATTTTCAAATAAAATCAGCGCACCTCACAGCTCGCAAAGTCTCGGTCGATAAAAAAAAAATAAACACGTTGACTTTCCATCCTCATGCTTCGAAAAACATCGTTTCTCAAGGTGCGTGGGGTCTGCATATTCTTATTTTTTTTTTTCTTTAGTGAGAGAAATGTCGGCGATGATTATCTGAGGAGATTCAATGAGTGCGTACTTTTTGTATATTTAGTCGAAATGTACGAATAATGGCGTTAGGAAAGGAGTAATTGTTGTGTATGAAAAG
>NW_023610938.1:0-190846 GCF_013339725.1 Rhipicephalus microplus | reverse complement strand
CCAATGCTGGCGACTTCTTGTCCTGAAAACTTTTGTTTACTGGAGGTATGTGCAGAAAACACTCTTTAAGGCACCGCTTCTAAGTACGACCGTGTTCCCGAGTTGCGCAATGGGTCAGCGTACGATACTTATACGACAGTTCTCGTGCGCTGTGCCAGGGTTGTGTGTTCGAGCCTCACCTGGGGAATGAAATTTTTATTAGTATTCATTTTTAGTCATGAGGTTAATTTTATAGTCAATGCTGGCGACTGCCTAGCTCGATAACATTTGTTTGCTTGAGTTGTGTGTAGACAACAGTACTAAAGGAAACACTCCTACGTGCAAAACGATTCCCAAGTGGCGCAATTGGTTAGCGCACCATATTTTATCGACAGTTATCGTGAGCTATGCCTGGGTTGTGAGTTCGACCCTCACCTGTGGAATGAAATTTTTATTAGTTTTCATATTGAGTCATGAGGTTGTGTACTCATACTGGCGACTTTCTGGCTCGAAAACGATTGTTGACTGGAGGTATGTGCAGGGAACATTCCTTAAGGCACCGCTCCTACGTGCAACCGTTTTTCCAGTGGCGCCATTGGTTGGCGCACGGTACTTATACGACAGTTTTCGTGAGCTATGCCGGGGTTGTGAGTTCGAGCCTCACCTGGGGAATGAAATTTTAATTAGTTTTCATACTTAGTCATGAGGTTAATTGTATACTCAATGCTGGCGACTTCCTGGCCTGAAAACATTTTTTTACTGGAGTTGTGTTTAGACAACAGTACTAAAGGAAACACTCCTACGTGCAACCGCATTCCCAAGTGGCACAATTGGTTAGCGCGCCGTGCTTACACGACCGTTATCGTGAACTATGCCTGGGTTCTGATTTCGACACTCAGCTGCGGAAAGAAATTTTTATTAGTTCTCATATTTATTCATGAGGTTGTGTACTCATACTGACGACTTCCTGGCTCGAAAACACTTGTTTTCTGGGGGTATGTGCAGAAACATTCTTTAAAGCACCACTCCTACGTGCGACGGTGCTCCCCAGTGGCAATATAAGTTAGCGCACGGTACTTATACGAGAGTTTTCGTGAGCTATGAATGGGTTGTGAGTTCGAGCCTCACCTAGGGAAAGAAATTTTTCTTAGTTTTCATATTTAGTCATGAGGTTGTGTACTCATACTCAGAACTTCCCGGCTCGAAAGCATTTGTTTACGGGAGGTATGTGCAGGGAACATCCATTCTTGCACCGGTCCTAAGTGCAACCATATTACCCAGTAAGGCAATTGGTTAGCGCACGGTACTTATACGACAGTTCTCAAAAGCTATGCCGGGGTTGTGAGTTGGAGCCCCACCTGGGAATGAAATTTTTATTAGTTTTCATCAATAGTCATGAGGTTGTATACTCAATGCTGGCGACTTCCTGTCCCGAAAACATTTGTTTACCGGAGGTATGTGCCGGAAACATTCTTTAAAGCACCGCTCCATCTTGCGACCGTGTTCCCCACAGTGCGCATTGCCTTAGCGCACTGGTACTCTATACGACAGTTTCTCGTGAGCTTATGGCCGGGGCTGTGAGGTTTCGAAGCCCTTGCCTGGGGAAGTAAATTTTCATTAGTTTTCAAGATTTAGCCATGAGGTGTATTGTATAATGAATGCTGGGAGACTGCCTATCTCTGAAACAGTTGTTTGCCATGGAGTTGTGTTGTAGGACAACAGTACCTAAAGGAAACACTCTTACGTGGCAACCGTAGTTTCCCCAAGTCGGCGCAATTGGTTATAGCGTACCTGTACTTTATACGGACAGTTCTCGTGAGCCTATGCCTGGTGTTGTGAGTTCGAGCCTCACCCTGGGGAAGTGAAAGTTTCATTAGGTTTCATATGAGTCAGGAGGTATGTACTCAATAGCTGGCGACTAGCCCGGGCTCGAAAACATTTGTTTACTAGAGTTACTGTGGTGGGGATACACATTCTTAAGAGGAAACACGTTCCTTACTGCGACCCGTGTTCCCCAGTGGCGCGAATTGGTTAGTCGCACGGTACTTATACGACAGTTCTCGTGAGCTATGCCGGGGTTGTGAGTTCGAGCCTCACCTGGGGAATGAAATTTTATTAGTTTTCATATTTAGTCATGAGGTTAATTGTATACTCAATGCTGGCGACTGCCTGGCTCGAAAACATTTGTTTACTGGAGGTGTGTGTAGACAACAGTCCTAAAGGAAACACTCTTACGTGCAACCGTGTTCCCCAGTGGCGCAATTGGTTAGCGCACGGTACTTATACGACAGTTCTCGTGAGCTATGCCGGGGTTGTGAGTTCGAGCCTCACCTGGGGAATGAAATTTTTATTAGTTTTCATTATTAGTCATGAGGTTAATTGTATACTCAATGCTGGCGACTGCCTGGCTCGAAAACATTTGTTTACTTGAGGTGTGTGTAGACAACAGTCCTAAAGGAAACACTCTTACGTGCAACCGTGTTCCCAGTGGCGCAATTGGTTAGCGCACGGTACTTATACGACAGTTCTCGTGAGCTATGCCGGGGTTGTGAGTTCGAGCCTCACCTGGGGAATGAAATTTTTATTAGTTTTCATATTTAGTCATGAGGGTTAATTGTATACTCAATGCTGGCGACTGCCCTGGCTCGAAAACATTGTTTACTGGAGTTGTGCGTAGACAACAGTCCTAAAGGAAAGACTCCTACGTGCGAACCGTGTTCCCCAAGTGGCGCAATTGGTTAGCGCACGGTACTTTACGACAGTTCTCGTGAGCTATGCCGGGGTTGTGAGTTTGAGCCTCACCTGGGGAATGAAATTTTTATTAGTTTTCATATTTAGTCATGAGGTTAATTGTATACTCAATGCTGGCGACTGCCTGGCTCGAAAACATTTGTTTACTGGAGTTGTGTGTAGACAACAGTCCTAAAGGAAACACTCTTACGTGCAACCGTGTTCCCCAGTGGCGCAATTGGTTAGCGCACGGTACTTATACGACAGTTTTCGTGAGCTATGCCGGGGTTGTGAGTTCGAGCCTCACCTGGGGAATGAAATTTTTATTAGTTTTCATATTTAGTCATGAGGTTGTGTACTCATACTGGCGACTTCCTGGCTCGAAAACAATTGTTTACTGGAGGTATGTGCAGGGAACATTCTTTAAGGCACCGCTCCTACTTGCGACCATGTTCCCCAGTGGTGCAATTGCTTAGCGCACGGTACTTATACGATATTTCTCGTGAGCTATGGCGTGCTTGTGAGTTCGAGCTTCCCTGGGGAATAAAGTTTTTACTAGTTTTCATATTTTGTCATGAGGTTGATTGTATACTTATTGCTCGCGGCTGCCTGGCTCGAAAACACTTGTTTACTGGAGTTCTGTGTAGACAACACAACTAAAGGAAACCCTCCTACGTGCAACTGTATTCCCCAGTCGCGCAATTGGTTAGCGCACTGTACTTATACGACAGTCCTCGTGCGCTATGCTAGGGTTGTGTGTTCGAGCCTCACCTGGGGAATGAAGTTTTTATTAGTATTCATTTTTAGTCATGAGGTTAATTTTATAGTCAATGCTGGCGACTGCATAGCTCGATAACATTTGTTTGCTTGAGTTGTGTGTAGACAACAGTACTAAAGGAAAATCTCCTACGTGGAAAACTATTCCCAAGTGGCGCAATTGGTTAGCGCACCGTATTTTATCGACAGTTATCGTGAGCTATGCCTGGGTTGTGAGTTCGAGGCTCACCTGGAAAATGAAATTTTTATTAGTTTTTATATTTATACATGAGGTTGTGTACTCATACTCAGAACTTCCCGGCTCGAAAGCATTTGTTTACGGGAGGTATGTGCAGGGAACATCCATTCTTGCACCGGTCCTTAGTGCAACCATATTCCCCAGTGACGCAATTGGTTAGCGCACGGTACTTATACGACAGTTCTCGAGAGCTATGCCGGGGTTGTGAGTTCGAGCCCCACTTAGGAATGAAAGTTTTATTAGTTTTCATCATTAGTCATGAGGTTTTGTACTCAATGCTGGCGACTTCCTGTCCCGAAATCATTTGTTTACCGGAGGTATGTGCAGGGCACATTCTTTAAGGCACCGCTCCATCTTGCGGTGCTACCGTGTTTCCCAGTGGCGCAATTGCTTAGCGCACGGTACTTATACGACAGTTCTCGTGAGCTATGCCGGGGTTGTGAGTTCGAGCCTCACCTGGGAATGAATTTCTTAGTTGCTCATATTAGTCTTGAGGTTAATTGTATACATCAATGCTGGCGACTGCCTGGCTCGAAAACATTTGTTTACTGGAGTTTGTGGGAGACAACAGTCCTAAAGGAAACACTCTATCGTGCGACCGTGTTCCCCAGTGGCGCATGGGTTAGCGCACGTAACTTATACGACAGTTCTCGTTAGCTATGCGGGGTTGTGAGTTCGAGCCTCACCTTGGGAATGAAATTTTTATTAGTTTTCATATTTAGCATGAGGTTAATTGTATATCAATGCTGGCCGACTGCCTGGCTCGAAAACATTTGTTTACTGAGTTGTGTGTAGACAACAGTCCTAAGGAAAGACTCCTACGTGCGACCGTGTTCCCAGTGGCGCAATTGGTTAGCGCACGGTACTTATACGACAGTTCTCGTGAGCTATGCCGGGGTTGTGAGTTCGAGCCTCACCTGGGGAATGAATTTTTATTAGTTTCATATTAGTCAGTGAGGTTAATTGTATACTCAATGCTGGCGACTGCCTGGCTCGAAAACATTTGTTTACTGGAGGTGTGTGTAGACAACAGTCCTAAAGGAAACACTCCTACGTGCGACCGTGTTCCCCAGTGGCGCAATTGGTTAGCGCACGGTACTTATACGACAGTTCTCGTGAGCTATGCCGGGTTGTGAGTTTCGAGCCTCACCTGGGGAATGAAATTTTATTAGTTTTCATATTTATACATGAGGTTAATTGTATACTCAATGCTGGCGACTGCCTAGCTCGAAAACATTTGTTTACTGGAGTTGTGTGTAGACAACAGTCCTAAAGAAAAGACTCCTACGTGCGACCGTGTTCCCCAGTGGCGCAATTGGTTAGCGCACGGTACTTATACGACAGTTCTCGTCAGCTATGCCGAGGTTTGTGAGTTCGAGACTCACCTGTGGAATGAAATTTTTATTAGTTTCATTATTAGTCATGAGGGTAATTGTTACTCAATGCTGGCGACTGCCTGCCTCGAAAACATTTGTTTACTGGAGGTTGTGTGGAGACAACAGTCCTAAAGGAAACACTCTTACGTGCAACCGTGTTCACCAGTGGCGCAATTGGTTAGCGCACAGGTACTTATACGACAGTTCTCGTGAGCTATGCCGGGGTTGTGAGTTCGAGCCTCACCTGGGGAATGAAATTTTTATTAGTTTTCATATTAGTCATGAGGTTAATTGTATACTCAATGCTGGCGACTGCCTGGCCCGAAAACATTTGTTTACTGGAGTTGTGTGTAGACAACAGTCCTAAAGGAAACACTCTTACGTGCAACCGTGTTCCCAGTGGCGCAATTGGTTAGTGCACGGTACTTATACGACAGTTCTCGTGAGCTATGCCGGGGTTGTGAGTTCGAGCCTCACCTGGGGAATGAAATTTTTATTAGTTTTCATATTTAGTCATGAGGTTAATTGTATACTCAATGCTGGCGACTGCCTGGCTCGAAAACATTTGTTTACTGGAGGTGTGTGTAGACAACAGTCCTAAAGGAAACACTCTTACGTGCAACCGTGTTCCCCAGTGGCGCAATTGGTTAGCGCACGGTACTTATACGACAATTCTCGTGAGCTATGCCGGGGTTGTGAGTTCGAGCCTCACCTGGGAATGAAACTTTTATTAGTTTTCATATTTAGTCATGAGGTTAATTGTATACTCAATGCTGGCGACTGCCTGGCTCGAAAACATTTGTTTACTGGAGGTGTGTGTAGACAACAGTCCTAAAGGAAACACTCTTACGTGCAACCGTGTTCCCCAGTGGCGCAATTGGTTAGCGCACGGTACTTATACGACAGTTCTCGTGAGCTATGCCGGGGTTGTGAGTTCGAGCCTCACCTGGGGAATGAAATTTTTATTAGTTTTCATATTTAGTCATGAGGTTAATTGTATACTCAATGCTGGCGACTGCCTGGCTCGAAAACATTTGTTTACTGGAGGTGTGTGTAGACAACAGTCCTAAAGGAAACACTCTTACGTGCAACCGTGTTCCCCAGTGGCGCAATTGGTTAGCGCACGGTACTTATACGACGTTCTCGTGAGCTATGCCGGGGTTGTGAGTTCGAGCCTCACCTGGGGAATGAAATTTTTATTAGTTTTCATTATTAGTCATGAGGTTAATTGTATACTCAATGCTGGCGACTGCCTGGCTCGAAAACATTTGTTTACTGGAGTGTGTGTAGACAACAGTCCTAAAGGAAACACTCTTACGTGCAACCGTGTTCCCCAGTGGCGCAATTGGTTAGCGCACGGTACTTATACGACAGTTCTCGTGAGCTATGCCGGGGTTGTGAGTTCGAGCCTCACCTGGGGAATGAAATTTTATTAGTTTTCATATTTAGTCATGAGGTTAATTGTATACTCAATGCTGGCGACTGCCTGGCCGAAAACATTTGTTTACTGAGTTGTGTGTAGACAACAGTCCTAAAGGAAACACTCTTACGTGAAACCGTGTTCCCCAGTGGCGCAATTGGTTAGCGCACGGTACTTATACGACAGTTCTCGTGAGCTATGCCGGGGTTGTGAGTTCGAGCCTCACCTGGGAGATGAAATTTTATTAGTTTTCATATTTAGTCATGAGGTTAATTGTATACTCAATGCTGGCGACCTGCCTGGCTTCGAAAACATTTGTTTACTGGAGGTGTGTGTAGACACAGTCCTAAAGGAAACACTCTTACGTGCAACCGTGTTCCCCAGTGGCGCAATTGGTTAGCGCACGGTACTTATACGACAGTTCTCGTGAGCTATGCCGGGGTTGTGAGTTCGAGCCTCACCTGGGGAATGAAATTTTATTAGTTTTCATATTTAGTCATGAGGTTAAT
The DNA here is from genome assembly GCF_013339725.1 of Rhipicephalus microplus. NCBI lineage: Eukaryota > Metazoa > Arthropoda > Arachnida > Ixodida > Ixodidae > Rhipicephalus > Rhipicephalus microplus. Next base: position 183,817 of record NW_023610938.1, on the reverse strand, counting down.
TGTATACTCAATGCTGGCGACTGCCTGGCTCGAAAACTTTGTTTACTGGAGGTGTGTGTAGACAACAGTCCTAAAGGAAACACTCTTACTGTGCAACCGTGTTCCCCAGTGGCGCAATTGGTTAGCGCACGGTACTTATACGACAGTTCTCGTGAGCTATGCCGGGGCTGTGAGTTCGAGCCTCACCTGGGGAATGAAATTTTATTAGTTTTCATATTTAGTCATGAGGGTTAATTGTATACTCAATGCTGGCGACTGCCTGCTCGAAAACATTTGTTTACTGGAGGTGTGTGCGTAGACAACAGTCCTAAAGGAAACACTCTACGTGCAACCGTGTTCCCCAGTGGCACAATTTGTTAGCGCATGATACTTATACGACAGTTCTCGTGAGCTATGCCGGGGTTTTGTGTTCGAGTCTCACCTAGAGAATGAAAGTTTTATTAGTATTCATATTTAGTCATGAGGTTAATTGTATACTCAATGCTGGCGACTGCCTGGCTCGAAAACATTTGTTTACTGGAGGTGTGTGTAGACAACAGTCCTAAAGGAAACACTTTTACGTGCAACCGTGTTCCCCAGTGGCGCAATTGGTTAGCGCACGGTACTTATACGACAGTTCTCGTGAGCTATGCCGGGGTTGTGAGTTCGAGCCTCACCTGGGGAATAAAAATTTTATTAGTTTTCATATTTAGTCATGAGGTTAATTGTATACTCAATGCTGGCGACTGCCTGGCTCGAAAACATTTGTTTACTGGAGGTGTGTGTAGACAACAGTCCTAAAGGAAACACTCTTACGTGCAACCGTGTTCCCCAGTGGCGCAATTGGTTAGCGCACGGTACTTATACGACAGTTCTCGTGAGCTATGCCGGGGTTGTGAGTTCGAGCCTCACCTGGGGAATGAAATTTTATTAGTTTTAGTATTAGTCATGAGGTTAATTGTATACTCAATGCTGGCGACTGCCTGGCTCGAAAACATTTGTTTACTGGAGGTGTGTGTAGACAACAGTCCTAAAGGAAACACTCTTACGTGCAACCGTGTATCCAGTGGCGCAATTGGTTAGCGCACGGTACTTATACGACAGTTCTCGTGAGCTATGCCGGGGTTGTGAGTTCGAGCCTCACCTGGGGAATGAAATTTTTATTAGTTTTCATATTAGTCATGAGGTTAATTGTATACTCAATGCTGGCGACTGCCTGGCTCGAAAACATTTGTTTACTGGAGTTGTGTGTAGACAACAGTCCTAAAGGAAACACTCTTACGTGCAACCGTGTTCCCCAGTGGCGCAATTGGTTAGCGCACGGTACTTATACGACAGTTCTCGTGAGCTATGCCGGGGTTGTGAGTTCGAGCCTCACCTGTGGAATGAAATTTTTATTAGTTTTCATATTTAGTCATGAGGTTAATTGTATACTCAATGCTGGCGACTGCCTGGCTCGAAAACATTTGTTTACTGGAGGTGTGTGTAGACAACAGTCCTAAAGGAAACACTCTTACGTGCAACCGTGTTCCCCAGTGGCGCAATTGGTTAGCGCACGGTACTTATACGACAGTTCTCGTGAGCTATGCCGGGGTTGTGAGTTCGAGCCTCACCTGGGGAATGAAATTTTTATTAGTTTTCATATTTAGTCATGAGGTTAATTGTATACTCAATGCTGGCGACTGCCTGGCTCGAAAACATTTGTTTACTGGAGGTGTGTGTAGACAACAGTCCTAAAGGAAACACTCTTACGTGCAACCGTGTTCCCCAGTGGCGCAATTGGTTAGCGCACGGTACTTATACGACAGTTCTCGTGAGCTATGCCGGGGTTGTGAGTTCGAGCCTCACCTGGGGAATGAAATTTTATTAGTAGTTTCATATTTAGTCATGAGGTTAATTGTATACTCAATGCTGGCGACTGCCTGGCTCGAAAACATTTGTTTACTGGAGGTGTGTGTAGACAACAGTCCTAAAGGAAACACTCTTACGTGCAACCGTGTTCCCCAGTGGCGCAATTGGTTAGCGCACGGTACTTATACGACAGTTCTCGTGAGCTATGCCGGGGTTGTGAGTTCGAGCCTCACCTGGGGAATGAAATTTTTATTAGTTTTCATATTTAGTCATGAGGTTAATTGTATACTCAATGCTGGCGACTGCCTGGCTCGAAAACATTTGTTTACTGGAGGTGTGTGTAGACAACAGTCCTAAAGGAAACACTCTTACGTGCAACCGTGTTCCCCAGTGGCGCAATTGGTTAGCGCACGGTACTTATACGACAGTTCTCGTGAGCTATGCCGGGGTTGTGAGTTCGAGCCTCACCTGGGGAATGAAATTTTATTCGTTTTCATATTAGTCATGAGGTTAATTGTATACTCAATGCTGGCGACTGCCTGGCTCGAAAACATTTGTTTACTGGAGGTGTGTGTAGACAACAGTCCTAAAGGAAACACTCTTACGTGCAACCGTGTATCCAGTGGCGCAATTGGTTAGCGCACGGTACTTATACGACAGTTCTCGTGAGCTATGCCGGGGTTGTGAGTTCGAGCCTCACCTGGGGAATGAAATTTTTATTAGTTTCATATTAGTCATGAGGTTAATTGTATACTCAATGCTGGCGACTGCCTGGCTCGAAAACATTTGTTTACTGGAGGTGTGTGTAGACAACAGTCCTAAAGGAAACACTCTTACGTGCAACCGTGTTCCCCAGTGGCGCAATTGGTTAGCGCACGGTACTTATACGACAGTTCTCGTGAGCTATGCCGGGGTTGTGAGTTCGAGCCTCACCTGGGGAATGAAATTTTTATTAGTTTTCATATTAGTCATGAGGTTAATTGTATACTCAATGCTGGCGACTGCCTGGCTCGAAAACATTTGTTTACTGGAGGTGTGTGTAGACAACAGTCCTAAAGGAAACACTCTTACGTGCAACCGTGTTCCCCAGTGGCGCAATTGGTTAGCGCACGGTACTTATACGACAGTTCTCGTGAGCTATGCCGGGGTTGTGAGTTCGAGCCTCACCTGGGGAATGAAATTTTTATTCGTTTTCAATATTAGTCGTGAGGTTAATTGTATACTCAATGCTGGCGACTGCCTGGCTCGAAAACATTTGTTTACTGGAGGTGTGTGTAGACAACAGTCCTAAAGGAAACACTCTTACGTGCAACCGTGTTCCCCAGTGGCGCAATTGGTTAGCGCACGGTACTTATACGACAGTTCTCGTGAGCTATGCCGGGGTTGTGAGTTCGAGCCTCACCTGGGGAATGAATTTTTATTAGTTTTCATATTTAGTCATGAGGTTAATTGTATACTCAATGCTGGCGACTGCCTGGCTCGAAAACATTTGTTTACTGGAGTTGTGTGTAGACAACAGTCCTAAAGGAAACACTCTTACGTGCAACCGTGTTCCCCAGTGGCGCAATTGGTTAGCGCACGGTACTTATACGACAGTTCTCGTGAGCTATGCCGGGGTTGTGAGTTCGAGCCTCACCTGGGGAATGAAATTTTTATTCGTTTTCAGTATTAGTCGTGAGGTTAATTGTATACTCAATGCTGGCGACTGCCTGGCTCGAAAACATTTGTTTACTGGAGGTGTGTGTAGACAACAGTCCTAAAGGAAAGACTCTTACGTGCAACCGTGTTCCCCAGTGGCGCAATTGGTTAGCGCACGGTACTTATACGACAGTTCTCGTGAGCTATGCCGGGGTTGTGAGTTCGAGCCTCACCTGGGGAATGAATTTTTATTCGTTTTCAGTATTAGTCATGAGGTTAATTGTATACTCAATGCTGGCGACTGCCTGGCTCGAAAACATTTGTTTACTGGAGGTGTGTGTAGACAACAGTCCTAAAGGAAACACTCTTACGTGCAACCGTGTTCCCCAGTGGCGCAATTGGTTAGCGCACGGTACTTATACGACAGTTCTCGTGAGCTATGCCGGGGTTGTGAGTTCGAGCCTCACCTGGGGAATGAAATTTTTATTAGTTTTCATATTTAGTCATGAGGTTAATTGTATACTCAATGCTGGCGACTGCCTGGCTCGAAAACATTTGTTTACTGGAGGTGTGTGTAGACAACAGTCCTAAAGGAAACACTCTTACGTGCAACCGTGTTCCCCAGTGGCGCAATTGGTTAGCGCACGGTACTTATACGACAGTTCTCGTGAGCTATGCCTGGGTTGTGAGTTCGAGCCTCACCTGGGGAATGAAATTTTATTAGTTTTCATATTTAGTCATGAGGTTGTATACTCAATGCTGGCGACTGCCTGGCTCGAAAACATTTGTTTACTGAAGTTGTGTGTAGACAACAGTCCTAAAGGAAACACTCCTACGTGCAACCGTGTCCCCAGTGGCGCAATTGGTTAGCGCACGGTATTTATACGACAGTTCTCGTGAGCTATGCCGGGGTTGTGAGTTCGAGCCTCACCTGGGAATGAAATTTTATTAGTTTTCATATTTAGTCATGAGGTTAATTGTATACTCAATGCTGGCGACTGCCTGGCTCGAAAACATTTGTTTACTGGAGGTGTGTGTAGACAACAGTCGTAAAGGAAACACTCTAACTGAAACCGTGTTCCCCAGTGGCGCAATTGGTTAGCGCACGGTACTTATACGACAGTTCTCGTGAGCTATGCCGGGGTTGTGAGTTCGAGCCTCACCTGGGGAATGAAATTTTATTAGTTTTCATATTTAGTCATGAGGTTAATTGTATACTCAATGCTGGCGACTGCCTGGCTCGAAAACATTTGTTTACTGGAGGTGTGTGTAGACAACAGTCCTAAAGGAAACACTCTTACGTGCGACCGTGTTCCCCAGTGGCGCAATTGGTTAGCGCACGGTACTTATACGACAGTTCTCGTGAGCTATGCCGGGGTTGTGAGTTCGAGCCTCACCTGGGGAATGAAATTTTTATTAGTTTTCATATTTAGTCATGAGGTTAATTGTATACTCAATGCTGGCGACTGCCTGGCTCGAAAACATTTGTTTACTGGAGGTGTGTGTAGACAACAGTCCTAAAGGAAACACTCTTACGTGCAACCGTGTTCCCCAGTGGCGCAATTGGTTAGCGCACGGTACTTATACGACAGTTCTCGTGAGCTATGCCGGGGTTGTGAGTTCGAGCCTCACCTGGGGAATGAAATTTTATTAGTTTTCATATTTAGTCATGAGGTTAATTGTATACTCAATGCTGGCGACTGCCTGGCTCGAAAACATTTGTTTACTGGAGGTGTGTGTAGACAACAGTCCTAAAGGAAACACTCTTACGTGCAACCGTGTTCCCCAGTGGCGCAATTGGTTAGCGCACGGTACTTATACGACAGTTCTCGTGAGCTATGCCGGGGTTGTGAGTTCGAGCCTCACCTGGGGAATGAAATTTTTATTAGTTTTCATATTTAGTCATGAGGTTAATTGTATACTCAATGCTGGCGACTGCCTGGCTCGAAAACATTTGTTTACTGGAGTTGTGTGTAGACAACAGTCCTAAAGGAAACACTCTTACGTGCAACCGTGTTCCCCAGTGGCGCAATTGGTTAGCGCACGGTACTTATACGACAGTTCTCGTGAGCTATGCCGGGGTTGTGAGTTCGAGCCTCACCTGGGGAATGAAATTTTATTAGTTTTCATATTTAGTCATGAGGTTAATTGTATACTCAATGCTGGCGACTGCCTGGCTCGAAAACATTTGTTTACTGGAGTTGTGTGTAGACAACAGTCCTAAAGGAAACACTCTTACGTGCAACCGTGTTCCCCAGTGGCGCAATTGGTTAGCGCACGGTACTTATACGACAGTTCTCGTGAGCTATGCCGGGGTTGTGAGTTCGAGCCTCACCTGGGGAATGAAATTTTTATTAGTTTTCATATTTAGTCATGAGGTTAATTGTATACTCAATGCTGGCGACTGCCTGGCTCGAAAACATTTGTTTACTGGAGGTGTGTGTAGACAACAGTCCTAAAGGAAACACTCTTACGTGCAACCGTGTTCCCCAGTGGCGCAATTGGTTAGCGCACGGTACTTATACGACAGTTCTCGTGAGCTATGCCGGGGTTGTGAGTTCGAGCCTCACCTGGGGAATGAATTTTTATTCGTTTTCAGTATTAGTCGTGAGGTTAATTGTATACTCAATGCTGGCGACTGCCTGGCTCGAAAACATTTGTTTACTGGAGGTGTGTGTAGACAACAGTCCTAAAGGAAACACTCTTACGTGCAACCGTGTTCCCCAGTGGCGCAATTGGTTAGCGCACGGTACTTATACGACAGTTCTCGTGAGCTATGCCGGGGTTGTGAGTTCGAGCCTCACCTGGGGAATGAAATTTTTATTAGTTTTCATATTAGTCATGAGGTTAATTGTATACTCAATGCTGGCGACTGCCTGGCTCGAAAACATTTGTTTACTGGAGGTGTGTGTAGACAACAGTCCTAAAGGAAACACTCTTACGTGCAACCGTGTTCCCCAGTGGCGCAATTGGTTAGCGCACGGTACTTATACGACAGTTCTCGTGAGCTATGCCGGGGTTGTGAGTTCGAGCCTCACCTGGGGAATGAAATTTTTATTAGTTTTCATATTAGTCATGAGGTTAATTGTATACTCAATGCTGGCGACTGCCTGGCTCGAAAACATTTGTTTACTGGAGGTGTGTGTAGACAACAGTCCTAAAGGAAACACTCTTACGTGCAACCGTGTTCCCCAGTGGCGCAATTGGTTAGCGCACGGTACTTATACGACAGTTCTCGTGAGCTATGCCGGGGTTGTGAGTTCGAGCCTCACCTGGGAATGAAACTTTTATTAGTTTTCATATTTAGTCATGAGGTTAATTGTATACTCAATGCTGGCGACTGCCTGGCTCGAAAACATTTGTTTACTGGAGGTGTGTGTAGACAACAGTCCTAAAGGAAACACTCTAACTGAAACCGTGTTCCCCAGTGGCGCAATTGGTTAGCGCACGGTACTTATACGACAGTTCTCGTGAGCTATGCCGGGGTTGTGAGTTCGAGCCTCACCTGGGGAATGAAATTTTATTAGTTTTCATATTTAGTCATGAGGTTAATTGTATACTCAATGCTGGCGACTGCCTGGCTCGAAAACATTTGTTTACTGGAGGTGTGTGTAGACAACAGTCCTAAAGGAAAGACCTCTTACGTGCACCGTGTTCCCCAGTGGCGCAATTGGTTAGCGCACGGTACTTATACGACAGTTCTCGTGAGCTATGCCGGGGTTGTGAGTTCGAGCCTCACCTGGGGAATGAAATTTTTATTAGTTTTCATATTTAGTCATGAGGTTAATTGTATACTCAATGCTGGCGACTGCCTGGCTCGAAAACATTTGTTTACTGGAGTTGTGTGTAGACAACAGTCCTAAAGGAAACACTCTTACGTGCAACCGTGTTCCCCAGTGGCGCAATTGGTTAGCGCACGGTACTTATACGACAGTTCTCGTGAGCTATGCCGGGGTTGTGAGTTCGAGCCTCACCTGGGGAATGAAATTTTTATTAGTTTTCATATTTAGTCATGAGGTTAATTGTATACTCAATGCTGGCGACTGCCTGGCTCGAAACATTTGTTTACTGGAGGTGTGTGTAGACAACAGTCCTAAAGGAAACACTCTTACGTGCAACCGTGTTCCCCAGTGGCGCAATTGGTTAGCGCACGGTACTTATACGACAGTTCTCGTGAGCTATGCCGGGGTTGTGAGTTCGAGCCTCACCTGGGGAATGAAATTTTATTAGTTTTCATATTTAGTCATGAGGTTAATTGTATACTCAATGCTGGCGACTGCCTGGCTCGAAAACATTTGTTTACTGGAGGTGTGTGTAGACAACAGTCCTAAAGGAAACACTCTTACGTGCAACCGTGTTCCCCAGTGGCGCAATTGGTTAGCGCACGGTACTTATACGACAGTTCTCGTGAGCTATGCCGGGGTTGTGAGTTCGAGCCTCACCTGGGGAATGAAATTTTTATTAGTTTTCATATTTAGTCATGAGGTTAATTGTATACTCAATGCTGGCGACTGCCTGGCTCGAAAACATTTGTTTACTGGAGGTGTGTGTAGACAACAGTCCTAAAGGAAACACTCTTACGTGCAACCGTGTTCCCCAGTGGCGCAATTGGTTAGCGCACGGTACTTATACGACAGTTCTCGTGAGCTATGCCGGGGTTGTGAGTTCGAGCCTCACCTGGGGAATGAAATTTTTATTAGTTTTCATTATTAGTCATGAGGTTAATTGTATACTCAATGCTGGCGACTGCCTGGCTCGAAAACATTTGTTTACTGGAGGTGTGTGTAGACAACAGTCCTAAAGGAAACACTCTTACGTGCAACCGTGTTCCCCAGTGGCGCAATTGGTTAGCGCACGGTACTTATACGACAGTTCTCGTGAGCTATGCCGGGGTTGTGAGTTCGAGCCTCACCTGGGGAATGAAATTTTTATTAGTTTTCATATTTAGTCATGAGGTTAATTGTATACTCAATGCTGGCGACTGCCTGGCTCGAAAACATTTGTTTACTGGAGTTGTGTGTAGACAACAGTCCTAAAGGAAACACTCTTACGTGCAACCGTGTTCCCCAGTGGCGCAATTGGTTAGCGCACGGTACTTATACGACAGTTCTCGTGAGCTATGCCGGGGTTGTGAGTTCGAGCCTCACCTGGGGAATGAAATTTTATTAGTTTTCATATTTAGTCATGAGGTTAATTGTATACTCAATGCTGGCGACTGCCTGGCTCGAAACATTTGTTTACTGGAGTTTTGTGTAGACAACAGTCCTAAAGGAAAGACTCCTACGGCGACCGTGTTCCCCAGTGGCGCAATTGGTTAGCGCACGGTACTTATACGACAGTTCTCGTGAGCTATGCCGGGGTTGTGAGTTTGAGCCTCACCTGGGGAATGAAATTTTTATTAGTTTTCATATTAGTCATGAGGTTAAATGTATGCTCAATGCTGGCGACTGCCTGGCTCGAAAAAATTTGTTTACTGGAGTTTTGCGCAGACAACAGTCCTAAAGGAAAGACTCCTACGTGCGACCGTGTTCCCCAGTGGCGCAATTGGTTAGCGCACGGTACTTACACGACAGTTCTCGTGAGCTATGCCGGGGTTGTGAGTTTGAGCCTCGCCTGGGAGTGAAATTTTTATTAGTTTTCATATTTAGCCATGAGGTTAATTGTATACTCAATGCTGGCGACTGCCTGGCCCGAAAACATTTGTTTACTGGAGTTGTGTGTAGACAACAGTCCTAAAGGAAACACTCTTACGTGCAACCGTGTTCCCCAGTGGCGCAATTGGTTAGCGCACGGTACTTATACGACAGTTCTCGTGAGCTATGCCGGGGTTGTGAGTTCGAGCCTCACCTGGGGAATGAAATTTTATTAGTTTTCATATTTAGTCATGAGGTTAATTGTATACTCAATGCTGGCGACTGCCTGGCTCGAAAACATTTGTTTACTGGAGTTGTGTGTAGACAACAGTCCTAAAGGAAACACTCTTACGTGCAACCGTGTTCCCCAGTGGCGCAATTGGTTAGCGCACGGTACTTATACGACAGTTCTCGTGAGCTATGCCGGGGTTGTGAGTTCGAGCCTCACCTGGGGAATGAAATTTTTATTAGTTTTCATATTTAGTCATGAGGTTAATTGTATACTCAATGCTGGCGACTGCCTGGCTCGAAAACATTTGTTTACTGGAGGTGTGTGTAGACAACAGTCCTAAAGGAAACACTCTTACGTGCAACCGTGTTCCCCAGTGGCGCAATTGGTTAGCGCACGGTACTTATACGACAGTTCTCGTGAGCTATGCCGGGGTTGTGAGTTCGAGCCTCACCTGGGGAATGAAATTTTATTAGTTTTCATATTTAGTCATGAGGTTAATTGTATACTCAATGCTGGCGACTGCCTGGCTCGAAAACATTTGTTTACTGGAGGTGTGTGTAGACAACAGTCCTAAAGGAAACACTCTTACGTGCAACCGTGTTCCCCAGTGGCGCAATTGGTTAGCGCACGGTACTTATACGACAGTTCTCGTGAGCTATGCCGGGGTTGTGAGTTCGAGCCTCACCTGGGGAATGAAATTTTTATTAGTTTTCATTATTAGTCATGAGGTTAATTGTATACTCAATGCTGGCGACTGCCTGGCTCGAAAACATTTGTTTACTGGAGGTGTGTGTAGACAACAGTCCTAAAGGAAACACGTCTACGTGCAACCGTGTTCCCCAGTGGCGCAATTGGTTAGCGCACGGTACTTATACGACAGTTCTCGTGAGCTATGCCGGGTCGTGAGTTCGAGCCTCACCTGGGGAATGAAATTTTATTAGTTTTCATTATTAGTCATGAGGTTAATTGTATACTCAATGCTGGCGACTGCCTGGCTCGAAAACATTTGTTTACTGGAGGTGTGTGTAGACAACAGTCCTAAGGAAACACTCTTACGTGCAACCGTGTTCCCCAGTGGCGCAATTGGTTAGCGCACGGTACTTATACGACAGTTCTCGTGAGCTATGCCGGGGTTGTGAGTTCGAGCCTCACCTGGGGAATGAAATTTTATTAGTTTTCATTATTAGTCATGAGGTTAATTGTATACTCAATGCTGGCGACTGCCTGGCTCGAAAACATTTGTTTACTGGAGGTGTGTGTAGACAACAGTCCTAAAGGAAACACTCTTACGTGCAACCGTGTTCCCCAGTGGCGCAATTGGTTAGCGCACGGTACTTATACGACAGTTCTCGTGAGCTATGCCGGGGTTGTGAGTTCGAGCCTCACCTGGGGAATGAAATTTTTATTAGTTTTCATTATTAGTCATGAGGTTAATTGTATACTCAATGCTGGCGACTGCCTGGCTCGAAAACATTTGTTTACTGGAGGTGTGTGTAGACAACAGTCCTAAAGGAAACACTCTTACGTGCAACCGTGTTCCCCAGTGGCGCAATTGGTTAGCGCACGGTACTTATACGACAGTTCTCGTGAGCTATGCCGGGGTTGTGAGTTCGAGCCTCACCTGGGGAATGAAATTTTATTAGTTTTCATATTTAGTCATGAGGTTATTGTATACTCAATGCTGGCGACTGCCTGGCTCGAAAACATTTGTTTACTGGAGTTGTGTGTAGACAACAGTCCTAAAGGAAAGACTCCTACGTGTGACCGTGTTCCCCAGTGGCGCAATTGGTTAGCGCACGGTACTTATACGACAGTTCTCGTGAGCTATGCCGGGGTTGTGAGTTCGAGCCTCACCTGTGGAATGAAATTTTTATTAGTTTCATATTTAGTCATGAGGTTAATTGTATACTCAATGCTGGCGACTGCCTGGCTCGAAAACATTTGTTTACTGGAGGTGTGTGTAGACAACAGTCCTAAAGGAAAGACTCCTACGTGCGACCGTGTTCCCCAGTGGCGCAATTGGTTAGCGCACGGTACTTATACGACAGTTCTCGTGAGCTATGCGGGGGTTGAGAGTTCGAGCCTCACCTGGGGAATGAAATTTTATTAGTTTTCCTATTTAGTCATGAGGTTCTTTGTATACTCAATGCTGGCGACTGTCTGGCTCGAAAACATTTGTTTACTGGAGTGTGTGTAGACAACAGTCCTAAAGGAAACACTCTACGTGCACCGTGTTCCCCAGTGGCGCAATTGGTTAGCGCACGGTACTTATACGACAGTTCTCGTGAGCTATGCCGGGGTTGTGAGTTCGAGCCTCACCTGGGGAATGAATTTTTATTAGTTTTCATAATTAGTCATGAGGTTAATTGTATACTCAATGCTGGCGACTGCCTGGCTCGAAACATTTGTTTACTGGAGGTGTGTGTAGACAACAGTCCTAAAGGAAACACTCTTACGTGCAACCGTGTTCCCCAGTGGCGCAATTGGTTAGCGCACGGTACTTATACGACAGTTCTCGTGAGCTATGCCGGGGTTGTGAGTTCGAGCCTCACCTGGGGAATGAAATTTTTATTAGTTTTCATATTTAGTCATGAGGTTAATTGTATACTCAATGCTGGCGACTGCCTGGCTCGAAAACATTTGTTTACTGGAGTTGTGTGTAGACAACAGTCCTAAAGGAAACACTCTTACGTGCAACCGTGTTCCCCAGTGGCGCAATTGGTTAGCGCACGGTACTTATACGACAGTTCTCGTGAGCTATGCCGGGGTTGTGAGTTTGAGCCTCACCTGGGGAGTGAAATTTTATTAGTTTTCATATTTAGCCATGAGGTAATTGTATACTCAATGCTGGCGACTGCCTGGCCCGAAAACATTTGTTTACTGGAGTTGTGTGTAGACAACAGTCCTAAAGGAAACACTCTTACGTGCAACCGTGTTCCCCAGTGGCGCAATTGGTTAGCGCACGGTACTTATACGACAGTTCTCGTGAGCTATGCCGGGGTTGTGAGTTCGAGCCTCACCTGGGGAATGAAATTTTATTAGTTTCATATTTAGTCATGAGGTTAATTGTATACGCATGCTGGCGACTGCCTGCTCGAAAACATTTGTTTACTGGAGTGTGTGTAGACAACAGTCCTAAAGGAAACACTCTACGTGAAACCGTGTTCCCAGTGGCGCAATTGGTTAGCGCACGTACTTATACGACAGTTCTCGTGAGCTATGCTCGGGGTTGTGAGTTCGAGCCTCACCTGGGAATGAAATTTTATTAGTTTTCATATTTAGTCATGAGGGTAATTGTATACTCAATGCTGGCGACTGCCTGGCTCGAAAACATTTGTTTACTGTAGGTGTGTGGAGACAACAGTCCTAAAGGGAAACACTCTACGTGCGACAGTGTTCCCCAGTGGCGCGATTGGATAGCGCACGGTACTTGTACGACTGTTTTCGTGAGCTGCCGGGGTTGTGGGTTCGAGCCTCACTTGGGAACGAAATACTTATTAGTTTTCATATTTAGTCATGAGGTTAATTGTATACTTAATGCTGGAGACTGCCTGGCTCAAAAACACTTGTTCACTGGAGTTGTACGTAGACAACAGTACTAAAGGAAACACTCCAACGTGCAACCGTATTCGACAGTGGCGCAAATGGTTAGCGCACCGTATTGTACGACAGATATCGTGAACTATGCCTGGGTTGTGAGTTCGAGCCTCACCTAGGGAATGAAGTTTTTATTAGTTTTAAAATTTAGTCATGAGGTTTTGTACTCATACTGGCGACTTCCTCACTCTAAAACATTTGTTTACTGGAGATATGTTGCTTTTGTTGTTTTGTTTTCTTTCGTTCTTTAACTATTTTATAGCGCCATGCAATTGCTGCCCGTATTCATGGTTTGCGCTTTGTTGCGGTTGTCAGGTTGCACTTTATCTTGCTGTAAACCATGTTGTATTGCCCCCCTCCTATGTAATACCCTCTTCTAGAGGGCCTTTAGGGGTAACCTGAATAAAGAAATAAAAAGTATGTGCAGGGAACATTCATTCTTGCAACGCTCCTACGTGCAACTATATTCCTCAGTGACGCAATCGGTTAGCGCACGGTACTTATACGGCAGTTCTCGAAAGCTATGCCAGGGTAGTGAGTTCGAGCACCACCTGGGAGATTGAAGATGCATTAGTTTTCATAATTAGTGATGAGTTACTTGTGTACTCAAAGCTGGCGACTTCCTCGTTTGAAAACATTTGTTTACTGGAGTTATGAGCAGGGAACATTCTTCAAGGCCCTGCTCCTTTGAGCAACCATATTTCCAAGTGGCACAATTGGTTAGCGCACGGTACTTATACGACAGTTTTCGTAAGCTATGCCGAGGTTGTGAGTTCGAGCCTCACCTGGGGAATGAAATGTTTTATTAAATATCATCATTAGTCATGAGATTGTATACTAAATACTGGCGACTTCCTGTCGCGAAAACATTTGTTTACTGGAGGTAGGTGCAGGGAACACTCTTTAGGCACCGCTCCTACTTGCGACCTTGTTCCCCAGTGGCGCAATTGCTTAGCGCACGGTACTTATACGACAGTTCTCGTTAGCTATGGCCTGCTTGTGAGTTCAAGCCTCCCTGGGGAATAAAATTTCCATTAGTTTTCATATTTAGTCATGAGGTTAATTGTATACTCAATGCTGGCGACTGCCTGGCTTGAACACATTTGTTTACTTGAGTTGTGTTAGACAACAGTACTAAAGGAAACACTCCTACGTGCAAACGTATTTCCCAGTGGCACAACTGGTTAGCGCACCGTACTTATACGACAGTTATTGTGAACTATGCCTGGGTTGTGAGTTCCAGCCTCACCTCGGGAATGAAATTTTTATTAGTTTTTATATTTAGTAATGAGGTTGTGTACTCATACCTGGCGACTTCCTGGCTCGAAAACATTTTTTTACTGGAGGTATGTGCAGGGAACATTCTTTAAAGCACCGCTCCTACGTGCGACCGTGTTCCCCAGGGGCGCGATTGGTTAGCGCACGGTACTTATACGACAGTTCTCGTGAGCTATGCCGGGATTGTGAGTTCGAGCCTCACCTGTGGAATGAATTTTTATTAGTTTTCATATTTAGTCATGAGGTTGTGTACTCAAACTGGCAACGTTCTGGCTCGAAAACATTTGTTTACTGGAAGTATGTGCTGGAAACATTCTTTAAAGCACCGCCCCAAGTGCGACCGCGTTCCCCAGTGGCACAATTGGTTAGTGCACAGTACTTATAGACAGTTTTCGTGAGCTATGCCGGGGTTTGTGAGTTCGAGCCTCACCTGGGGAATGAAATTTTCATTAGTTTTTATAGTTAGTCGTGAGTTTGTATACTCATTGTTGGCGACTTCCTGTCCCAAAACTTTTTTTTTACTGGAGGTATGTGCAGGAAACAATCTTTAAGGCACCGCTCCTAAGATCGACCGTGTTCCCCAGTGGCGCAATTGGTTAGCGCACGGTACTTATACGACAGTTTTCGTGAGCTATGCCGGGGTTGTGAGTTCGAGCCTACCCTGTGGAATGAAATTTTTTTAGGGGCGAAGCTCTTTATGGCGTGGCTTGGGCGTCCCTCGTATGTAACCACCAGTGGCACATACCCGAAATAGGTATAACACTTGACCTCCAAGGTGGTGCCAGTGAGAGATTTCTTCTGTGCGTTGTTTAACAATAAAAAATAGTGCTCAATGTACATACCAATGGCTGCTAATGGGGAATGAGAGACATGAGCATTCGGCTTTTAGTCAACGCGTACGCTGCGATCCCCATTAGCAGCCATTGGCATGTACATTGAGCACCATCGGACAAGAAAGGGATGCTACATTATACTCGCTGGGTGTAACCTCCTTAGCTTTAGAAAGGTTTAGCGAGCGTTGAGCCGCAGTGCCATGAATACAATGAACTTGTATATACCATGAATGAACTCAAGGTGGTTTAAAATGAGAAGTAGATACGAAGCGCAAGCCGTAAGTAAGTAAAAGCCGAATTCTCCTGTCTCTCATTTCTCATTAGCAGCCATTGGCATGTAAATTGAGCCCTCTCTGACAGGGAAAGGTTGCTACGTTATACTCGCTGGGCGTAACTTCCTTGGTTTTCGAAAGGTTTAGCGAGCGTTTAGTTGCAGTGCTATAAATACAGTGAACTAGAATATACCATGAACTCGAGGTGGTTAAAGGTGGGAAGTGGACCCAAAGCGCAGGCCGTAAGAAAGTGTGCGTGTGCCACCTCTCGTTTAGTCCTTGGAATGTCCGCTGGATGGCGGTGCTTCTATATGGGGAATATATGATAAAAAGATGCGAGATGGTGGGACTTGGAGTGTTGAATAGATGAACGAATGGACACAAAACAGATGCATGGATGGACGCATGAACGGACGCAGGGGCGGATGCATGAAAGAACGCAGGGACGGGCGCACAAACAGACGCATGGACGGTCACACAGACGGACGCATGGACGGACGAATGCTTCACCCCACTCTCCATCATTCACTCCGTGGATATGCTGCCATTTTTTTAGTTTTCATAATTAGTCATCAGGTTAATTGTATACTCCAAGCTGGCGACTTCCTGCTTCGAAAACATTTGTTTACTGGAGGTATGTGCAGGGAACATTCTTTAAGGCCCTGCTACTTTGTGCACCCGTATTCCCCATTGGCGCAATGGGTTAGTGCACAGGACCTATGCGACAGTTATCGTGAGCTATGCCGGGGTTGTGAGATCGAGCCTACCTGGGGAATGGAATTTTTATTAGTTTTCATAGTTAGTCATGAGGTTGTATACTCAATGCTGGCGACTTCCTGTCCCGAAAACGTTTGTTTACTGGATGTATGTGCAGGAACATTCTTTAGGTCACCGCTCCTACTTGCGACCGCGTTTCCCAGTGGCGCAATTGCTTAGCACACGGTACTTATACGACATTTTTCGTGAGCTTTGGCGTGGTTGTGAGTTTGAGCCTCCCTGGGGAATAAAATTTTCATTAGTTTTTGTATTTAGTCATGAGGTTAATTGTATACTGAATGCTGGCGATTGCCTGGCTCGAAAACATTTGTTTACTGGAGTTAAGTTGTGTGTAGACAAAAGTACTAAATTAAACACTCCTACTTGCAACCGTATTCCTTAGTGGGGCAATTGGTTAGTGCACGGTACTTATACGACAGTTCTCGTGAGCTATGCCGGGGTTGTGAGTTTGATCATCACCTTGGGAATGAAATTTTTATTGGTTTTCATAATTAATCATGAGGTTAATTGTATACTCAAAGCTGGCGACTTCCTGGCTCGAAAACATTTGTTTACTGGAGGTATGTGCAGGGAACATTCTTTAAGGCCCTGCTACTTTGTGCACCCGTATTCCCCAGTGGCCAGTGGCGCAATTCGTTAGTTCACAGGACTTATACGACAGTTATCGTGAGCTATGTCGGGGTTGTGAGATCGAGCCTACCTGGGGAATGAAATTTTTGTTAGTATTCATAGTTAGTCATGAGGTTGTATACTCAATGCTGGCGACTTCCTGTCCCGATAACGTTTGTTTACTGGATGTATGTGCAGACACATTCTTTAGGTCACCGCTCCTACTTGCGACCGCGTTTCCCAGTGGCGCAATTGTTTGCGCACGGTACTTATACGACATTTTTCGTGAGCTTTGGCGTGGTTGTGAGTTTGAGCCTCCCTGGGGAATAAAATTTTCATTACCATTCGTATTTAGTCATGAGGTTAATTGTATACTGAATGCTGGCGACTGCCTGGCTCGAAAACATTTGTTTAATGGAGTTAGGTTGTGTGTAGTCAACAGTAATAAAGGAAACACTCTTACGTGCAACTGTATTCCCCAGTGGCGCAATTGTTTAGCGCACCCTACTTATGCGACAGTTCTCGTGAGCTATGCCGGGTTGTGAGTTTGAGCCTCGCCTGGGGAGTGAAATTTTTATTAGTTTTCATATTTAGCCATGAGGTAATTGTATACTCAATGCTGGCGACTGCCTGGCCTGAAAACATTTGTTTACTGGAGTTGTGTGTAGACAACAGTCCTAAAGGAAACACTCTTACGTGCAACCGTGTTCCCCAGTGGCGCAATTGGTTAGCGCACGGTACTTATACGACAGTTCTCGTGAGCTATGCCGGGGTTGTGAGTTCGAGCCTCACCTGGGGAATGAATTTGTATTAGTTTCATATTTAGTCATGAGGTTATTGTATACTCAATGCTGGCGACTGCCTGGCTCGAAAACATTTGTTACTGGAGGTGTGTGTAGACAACAGTCCTAAAGGAAACACTCTTACGTGCAACCGTGTTCCCAGTGGCGCATTGGTTAGTCGCACGGTACTTATACGACAGTTCTCGTGAGCTATGCCGGGGTTGTGAGTTCGAGCCTCACCTGGGAATGAAAATTTTATTAGTTTTCATATTATTCATGAGGTTAATTGTATACTCAATGCTGGCGACTGCCTGGCTCGAAAACATTGGTTTACTGGATGTGTGTGTAGACAACAGTCCTAAAGGAAACACTCTACGTGCAACCGTGTTCCCCAGTGGCGCAATTGGTTAGCGCACGGTACTTATACGACAGTTCTCGTCGAGCTATGCCGGGGTTGTGAGTTCGAGCTCACCCTGGGAATGAAATTTTTATAGCTTTCATTATTAGTCATGAGGTTAATTGTATACTCAATGCTGGCGACTGCCTGGCTCGAAAACATTTGTTTACTGGAGTGTGTGTAGACAACAGTCCTAAAGGAACACTCTTACTGCAACCGTGGTTCCCCAGTGGCGCAATTGGTTAGCGCACGGTACTTATACGACAGTTCTCGTGAGCTATGCCGGGGTTGTGAGTTCGAGCCTCACCTGGGGAGTGAAATTTTATTAGTTTTCATTATTAGTCCATGAGGTTAATTGTATACTCAATGCTGGCGACTGCCTGGCCTGAAAACATTTGTTTACTGGAGTTGTGTGTAGACAACAGTCCTAAAGGAATACACTTTTACGTGCAACCGTGTTCCCCAGTGGCGCAATTGGTTAGCGCACGGTACTTATACGACAGTTCTCGTGAGCTATGCCGGGGTTGTGAGTTCGAGCCTCACCTGGGGAATAAAAATTTTATTAGTTTTCATATTTAGTCATGAGGTTAATTGTATACTCAATGCTGGCGACTGCCTGGCTCGAAAACATTTGTTTACTGGAGGAGTGTGTAGACAACAGTCTGTAAAGAAAACACTCTACGTGCAACCAGTGTTCCCCAGTGGCGCTATTGGTTAGCGCACGGTACTTATACGACAGTTCTCGTGAGCTATGCCGGGGTTGTGAGTTCGAGCCTCACCTGAGGAATGAAAATTTTATTAGTTTCATATTTAGTCATGAGGTTAATTGTATACTCAATGCTGGCGACTGCCTGCTCCGAAAACATTTGTTTACTGGAGTTGTTGGTAGACAACAGTCCTAAAGGAAACACTCTACGTGCAACCGTGTTCCCCAGTGGCGCAATTGGTTAGCGCACGGTACTATACGACAGTTCTCGTGAGCTATGCCGGGGTTGTGAGTTCGAGCCTCACCTGGGGAATGAAATTTTATTAGTTTTCATATTTAGTCATGAGGTAATTGTATACTCAATGCTGGCGACTGCCTGGCTCGAAAACATTTGTTTACTGGAGGTTGTGTGTAGACACAGTCCTAAAGGAAACACTCTTACGTGCAACCGTGTTCCCCAGTGGCGCAATTGGTTAGCGCACGGTACTTATACGACAGTTCTCGTGAGCTATGCCGGGGTTGTGAGTTCGAGCCTCAACTGGGGAATGAAATTTTTATTAGTTTTCATAATTAGTCATGAGGTTGTATACTCAATGCTGGCGACTTCCTGGCTCGAAAACATTTGTTTACTGGAGGTGTGTGGAGACAACAGTCCTAAGGAAAACTCTTACAGTGCAACCGTGTTCCCCAGTGGCGCAATTGTTAGCGCACGGTACTTATACGACAGTTCTCGTGAGCTATGCCGGGGTTGTGAGTTCGAGCCTCACCTGGGGAATGAAATTTTATTAGTTTTCATATTTAGTCATGAGGTTAATTGTATACTCAATGCTGGCGACTGCCTGGCTCGAAAACATTGTTTACTGGAGTGTGTGTAGACAACAGTCCTAAAGAAACACTCTACGTGCAACCGTGTTCCCCAGTGGCGCAATTGGTTAGCGCACGGTACTTATACGACAGTTCTCGTGAGCTATGCCGGGGTGTGAGTTCGAGCCTCACCTGGGAATGAAATTTTATTAGTTTCATTATTAGTCATGAGGTTAATTGTATACTCAATGCTGGCGACTGCCTGGCTCGAAAACATTTGTTTACTGGAGGTGTGTGTAGACAACAGTCCTAAGGAAACACTCTTACGTGCAACCGTGTTCCCCAGTGGCGCAATTGGTTAGCGCACGGTACTTATACGACAGTTCTCGTGAGCTATGCCGGGGTTGTGAGTTCGAGCCTCACCTGGGGAATGAAATTTTTATTAGTTTTCATATTTATACATGAGGTTAATTGTATACTCAATGCTGGCGACTGCCTGGCTCGAAAACATTTGTTTACTGGAGTGTGTGTAGACAACAGTCCTAAAGGAAAGACTCCTACGTGCGACCGTGTTCCCCAGTGGCGCAATTGGTTAGCGCACGGTACTTATACGACAGTTCTCGTCAGCTATGCCGGGGTTGTGAGTTCGAGACTCACCTGTGGAATGAAATTTTTATTAGTTTTCATATTTAGTCATGAGGTTAATTGTATACTCAATGCTGGCGACTGCTTCCCGAAATCATTTGTTTACTGGAGTTGTGTGTAGACAACAGTACTAAAGTAAACACTCCTAAGTGCGACCGTCTTCCCCAGTGGCGCAATTGGTTAGCGCACGATGCTTATACGACAGTTCTCGTGAGCAATGCCGGAGTTGTGTGTACGAGCCTCACCTGGGGAATTAACTTTTATTAGTATTCATATTTAGTCTTGAGGTCGTGTACTCATACTGAGAGCTTCCTGGCTAGAAAGCATTCTTTGGTGGAGTTGTGTGTAGGCAACAGTATTAAAGGAAACACTCCTACGTGCAACGCTATTCCCCAGTGGCGCAATTGGTTAGCGCACCCTACTTATACGACAGTTATCGTGAACTATGTCTGGATTTTGAGTTCGAGCCTCACCTGGGTAATGAAATGTTTATAAGTTTTCATAATTAGTCATGATGTTGTATACTCAATGCTGGCGACTTCTTTCCCGAAAACATTTGTGTACTGAGATATGTGCAGAAAACAATCCTAAAGGAAACACTCATACGTGCAACCGTGTTCCCCAGTGGCGCAATTTGTTAGCGCATGATACTTATACGACAGTTCTCGTGAGCTATGCCGGGGTTGTGAGTTCGAGCCTCACCTGGGGAATGAAATTTTTATTAGTTTTCATATTTAGTCATGAGGTTAATTGTATACTCAATGCTGGCGACTGCCTGGCTCGAAAACATTGTTTACTGGAGGTGTGTGTAGACAACAGTCGCTAAAGGAAACACTCTACGTGAACCGTGTTCCCCAGTGGCGCAATTGTTAGCGCACGGTACTTATACGACAGTTCTCGTGAGCTATGCCGGGGTTGTGAGTTCGAGCATCACCAGGGAATGAAAGTTTTATTAGTTTTCATATTTAGTCATGAGGTTAATTGTATACTCAATGCTGGCGACTGCCTGGCTCAAAAACATTTGTTTACTGGAGTTGTGTGTAGACAACAGTACTAAAGGAAACACTCTACGTGCAACTGTATTCCCCAGTGGCGCAATTGGTTAGCGCACCCTACTTATACGACAGTTATCGTGAACTATGCCTGGATTTTGAGTTCGAGCCTCACCTGGGTAACGAAATGTTTTTAAATTTTCATAATTAGTCATGATGTTGTATACTCAATGCTGGCAACTTCTTTCCCGAAAACATTTGTTTACTGGAGATATGTGCAGAAAACATTCTTTAAGGCACCGCTCCTAAGTGCGACCGTGTTCCCCAGTGGCGCAATTTGTTAGCGCATGATACTTATACGAAAGTTCTCGTGAGCTATGCCGGGGTTGTGTGTTCGAGTCTCACCTGGAGAATGAAATTTTTATTAGTATTCAGATTTAGTCACGTGGTTAATTGTATACCCAATGCTGGCGACTGCCTAGCTCGAAAACATTTGTTTACAGGAGTTGTGTGTAGACAACAGTAATAAAGGAAACACTCCTACGTGCAACACTATACCCCAGTGGCGCAATTGGTTAGTGCACGGTGCTTATACCACAGTTCTCGGGAGCTATGCCGGGTGTGATGAGTGAAGAAAACGACAACGACGGAAGTGCGCTGCAAGGCGCGTGTAGTGTGCGCGTGAGTGTCAGCGAATCAGCTGATGACCTGTGGTGGCCCATAAAGGTGGCGTGCCACGATTGGGCCACGGGCGACCATCACGTGGCAGTGGGCTTTGTGGCTGGGGACGAGCCAGAGCAGCGGCAGACGGGAGACAGCGGGCCGAAGCGTTGGACGCAGGCGAGCCAGGTTCCGGCCAGGAACGCGGCCGTCCACGCTGCTGCGTCCAACACCAGCTGGGTCGGCGTGCCTCGCACGCAGTACTGCATCTCGGGGCGCGGCTGGCCTGCTGTTCTCTTCCTTGCGAGGGCATCGCGGATCTCGGCGAGGCGTCTCCACGGTCAAGCCGTTCGACACAGCGATGAACGTGGCCTGGTAATGGTCATGGTTGCGTCGAGCATCGCGTCTCGGCGCACGCTCTCGCTGGACGGGCTGGCCATGCCCCGCATGGAGCATCGCGTCTCCGATGCGGGTTGACTGCTCCGTGGCCGCACCCATGCCATTAAGCGCCGGTGTCACCAGAGCGTCGCACTTCGGCAAGGGACGAGCGAGATGTTCTGCCGGGCGAGACGCGGGAGTGCGCACAGAGGAGCACGGAGCCGGGCGAGGATTCAGGGTGGCCGAGGATTCAGATGCCAGGGGAGTTGCTGGCTGAATCTAGGATCGCCGAGCGGTGCCGAGTGATGCGCCAGACTCGGACGTGGGCCACGAGCTCATGAGCTGCAGTGTGCACCCGAGGGTACCTGGCGGTGCCCTGGCCAAGAAGAAGGAATGTGCGGAAAAGAGAGCTCGAGGATTGAGGCCACGAAGGCAGAGGAAGCGGTGCGCCGCTCGAGAGGACGAGTTCCTGGCAGCGTTCCTGAGCCGGACGTGAGACCCGTACGTGTCAGCCAGGTCAAGCTCCGGTGTGTCTGTTCAAGGTCCAAGGCCGAGACCTGCTGAACGGCTCCTGCCTGGGTGCAGTGGCCGGGAGCAGGTTTCGTGGACGAGGGCCTACCGTGTGTGGTCGTCGTGAGCCATGGCCTGATCCTGGACCTCCGGGTGGCGACCCTGACTGCTGTGGTTGGCCGCGACGGGGTCCGGACTCAACGGCGCTGGGCACAACGGTAGCGTTGTCGTTCCCCGTCAGTTCAGTTCCACCCATGCCGTGAAATAAAAAGATTCATGTTAATATCCTTTCCTCGTTTCCGCTATAGACAAACATAGTGACGAACGTCCCTTAACCATCACACCGGGGTTGTGAGTTCGAGCACCACCTGGGACATGAAAGTTTTATTATTTTTCATAATTAGTTATGAGTTATTTGTATACTCAAAGCTGGCGACTTCTTGTCACGAGAACATTTGTTTACTGGAGGTATGTGCAGAAAACATTCTTTAAGGCACCGCTCCTACGTGCGACCGTCGTTCCCCAGTGGCGCAATTGGTTAGCGCACGGTACTTATACGACAGTTCTCGTGAGCTATGCCGGGGTTGTGAGTTCGAGCCTCACCTGGGGAATGAAATTTTTATTAGTTTCATATTTAGTCATAAGGTTAATTGTATACTCAATGCTGGCGACTGCCTGGCTCGAAAACATTTGTTTACTGGAGTTGTGTGTAGACAACAGTCCTAAAGGAAACACTCTACGTGCAGACCGTGTTCCCCAGTGGCGCAATTGGTTAGCGCACGGTACTTATACAACAGTTCTCGTGAGCTATGCCGGGTTGTGAGTTCGAGCCTCACCTGGGGAATGAAATTTTTATTAGTTTTCATATTAGTCATGAGGTTAATTGTATACTCAATGCTGGCGACTGCCTGGCTCGAAAACATTTGTTTACTGGAGTGTGTGTAGACAACAGTCCTAAAGGAAACACTCTTACGTGCAACCGTGTTCCCCAGTGGCGCAATTGGGTAGCGCACGGTACTTATACGACAGTTCTCGTGAGCTATGCCGGGGTTGTGAGTTCGAGCCTCACCTGGGGAATGAAATTTTTATTAGTTTTCATATTTAGTCATGAGGTTAATTGTATACTCAATGCTGGCGACTGCCTGGCTCGAAAACATTTGTTTACTGGAGTTGTGTGTAGACAACAGTCCTAAAGGAAACACTCTTACGTGCAACCGTGTTCCCCAGTGGCGCAATTGGTTAGCGCACGGTACTTATACGACAGTTCTCGTGAGCTATGCCGGGGTTGTGAGTTCGAGCCTCACCTGGGGAATGAAATTTTTATTAGTTTTCATATTTAGTCATGAGGTTAATGTATACTCAATGCTGGCGACTGCCTGGCTCGAAAACATTTGTTTACTGGAGTTGTGTGTAGACAACAGTCCTAAAGGAAACACTCTTACGTGCAACCGTGTTCCCCAGTGGCGCAATTGGTTAGCGCACGGTACTTATACGACAGTTCTCGTGAGCTATGCCGGGGTTGTGAGTTCGAGCCTCACCTGGGGAATGAAATTTTATTAGTTTTCATATTTAGTCATGAGGTTAATTGTATACTCAATGCTGGCGACTGCCTGGCTCGAAAACATTTGTTTACTGGAGTTGTGTGTAGACAACAGTCCTAAAGGAAACACTCTTACGTGCAACCGTGTTCCCCAGTGGCGCAATTGGTTAGCGCACGGTACTTATACGACAGTTCTCGTGAGCTATGCCGGGGTTGTGAGTTCGAGCCTCACCTGGGAATGAAATTTTTATTAGTTTTCATATTTAGTCATGAGGTTAATTGTATACTCAATGCTGGCGACTGCCTGGCTCGAAAACATTTGTTTACTGGAGGTGTGTGTAGACAACAGTCCTAAAGGAAACACTCTTACGTGCAACCGTGTTCCCCAGTGGCGCAATTGGTTAGCGCACGGTACTTATACGACAGTTCTCGTGAGCTATGCCGGGGTTGTGAGTTCGAGCCTCACCTGGGGAATGAAATTTTTATTAGTTTTCATATTAGTCATGAGGTTAATTGTATACTCAATGCTGGCGACTGCCTGGCTCGAAAACATTTGTTTACTGGAGTTGTGTGTAGACAACAGTCCTAAAGGAAACACTCTTACGTGCAACCGTGTTCCCCAGTGGCGCAATTGGTTAGCGCACGGTACTTATACGACAGTTCTCGTGAGCTATGCCGGGGTTGTGAGTTCGAGCCTCACCTGGGGAATGAAATTTTTATTAGTTTTCATATTTAGTCATGAGGTTAATTGTATACTCAATGCTGGCGACTGCCTGGCTCGAAAACATTTGTTTACTGGAGGTGTGTGTAGACAACAGTCCTAAAGGAAACACTCTTACGTGCAACCGTGTTCCCCAGTGGCGCAATTGGTTAGCGCACGGTACTTATACGACAGTTCTCGTGAGCTATGCCGGGGTTGTGAGTTCGAGCCTCACCTGGGGAATGAAATTTTTATTAGTTTTCATATTTAGTCATGAGGTTAATTGTATACTCAATGCTGGCGACTGCCTGGCTCGAAAACATTTGTTTACTGGAGTTGTGTGTAGACAACAGTCCTAAAGGAAACACTCTACGTGCAACCGTGTTCCCCAGTGGCGCAATTGGTTAGCGCACGGTACTTATACGACAGTTCTCGTGAAGCTATGCCGGGGGTTGTGAGTTCGAGCCTCACCTGGGGAATGAACTTTTTATTAGTTTTCATTATTAGTCATTGAGGTTAATTGTATACTCAATGCTGGCGAAGCTGCCTGGCTCGAAAACATTGTTTACTTTGAGGTGTGTGTAGACAACAGTCCTAAAGAAACACTCTACGTGCAACCGTGTTCCCCAGTGGCGCAATTGGTTAGCGCACGGTACTTATACGACAGTTCTTCGTGAGCTATGCCGGGGTTGTTGAGTTCGAGCCTCACCTGTGGAATGAAATTTTTATTAGTTTTCATACTTAGTCATGAGGGTAATGTCATACTCAATGCTGGCGACTGCCTGGCTCGAAAACATTTGTTTACTGGAGTTTTGCGCAGACAACAGTCCTAAAGGAAAGACTCCTACGTGCGACCGTGTTCCCAGTGGCGCAATGGGTTAGCGCACGGTACTTATACGACAGTTCTCGGTGAGCTATGCCGGGGTTGTGAGTTCGAGCCTCACCTGGGGAATGAAATTTTTATTAGTTTTCATATTTAGTCATGAGGTTAATTGTATACTCAATGCTGGCGACTGCCTGGCTCGAAAACATTTGTTTACTGGAGTTGTGTGTAGACAACAGTCCTAAAGGAAACACTCTACGTGAACCGTGTTCCCCAGTGGCGCAATTGGTTAGCGCACGGTACTTATACGACAGTTCTCGTGAGCTATGCCGGGGTTGTGAGTTCGAGCCTCACCTGGGGAATGAAATTTTATTAGTTTTCATATTTAGTCATGAGGTTAATTGTATACTCAATGCTGGCGACTGCCTGGCTCGAAAACATTTGTTTACTGGAGGTGTGTGTAGACAACAGTCCTAAAGGAAACACTCTTACGTGCAACCGTGTTCCCCAGTGGCGCAATTGGTTAGCGCACGGTACTTATACGACAGTTCTCGTGAGCTATGCCGGGGTTGTGAGTTCGAGCCTCACCTGGGGAATGAAATTTTTATTAGTTTTCATATTTAGTCATGAGGTTAATTGTATACTCAATGCTGGCGACTGCCTGGCTCGAAAACATTTGTTTACTGGAGGTGTGTGTAGACAACAGTCCTAAAGGAAACACTCTTACGTGCAACCGTGTTCCCCAGTGGCGCAATTGGTTAGCGCACGGTACTTATACGACAGTTCTCGTGAGCTATGCCGGGGTTGTGAGTTCGAGCCTCACCTGGGGAATGAAATTTTTATTAGTTTTCATATTTAGTCATGAGGTTAATTGTATACTCAATGCTGGCGACTGCCTGGCTCGAAAACATTTGTTTACTGGAGTTGTGTGTAGACAACAGTCCTAAAGGAAACACTCCTACGTGCAACCGTGTTCCCCAGTGGCGCAATTGGTTAGCGCACGGTACTTATACGACAGTTCTCGTGAGCTATGCCGGGGTTGTGAGTTCGAGCCTCACCTGGGGAATGAAATTTTTATTAGTTTTCATATTTAGTCATGAGGTTAATTGTATACTCAATGCTGGCGACTGCCTGGCTCGAAAACATTTGTTTACTGGAGGTGTGTGTAGACAACAGTCCTAAAGGAAACACTCTTACGTGCAACCGTGTTCCCCAGTGGCGCAATTGGTTAGCGCACGGTACTTATACGACAGTTCTCGTGAGCTATGCCGGGGTTGTGAGTTCGAGCCTCACCTGGGGAATGAAATTTTTATTAGTTTTCATATTAGTCATGAGGTTAATTGTATACTCAATGCTGGCGACTGCCTGGCTCGAAAACATTTGTTTACTGGAGTTGTGTGTAGACAACAGTCCTAAAGGAAACACTCTACGTGCAACCGTGTTCCCCAGTGGCGCAATTGGTTAGCGCACGGTACTTATACGACAGTTCTCGTGAGCTATGCCGGGGTTGTGAGTTCGAGCCTCACCTGGGGAATGAAATTTTTATTAGTTTTCATATTAGTCATGAGGTTAATTGTATACTCAATGCTGGCGACTGCCTGGCTCGAAAACATTTGTTTACTGGAGTTGTGTGTAGACAACAGTCCTAAAGGAAACACTCTTACGTGCAACCGTGTTCCCCAGTGGCGCAATTGGTTAGCGCACGGTACTTATACGACAGTTCTCGTGAGCTATGCCGGGGTTGTGAGTTCGAGCCTCACCTGGGGAATGAAATTTTTATTAGTTTTCATATTTAGTCATGAGGTTAATTGTATACTCAATGCTGGCGACTGCCTGGCTCGAAAACATTTGTTTACTGGAGTTGTGTGTAGACAACAGTCCTAAAGGAAACACTCCTACGTGCAACCGTGTTCCCCAGTGGCGCAATTGGTTAGCGCACGGTACTTATACGACAGTTCTCGTGAGCTATGCCGGGGTTGTGAGTTCGAGCCTCACCTGGGGAATGAAATTTTTATTAGTTTTCATATTTAGTCATGAGGTTAATTGTATACTCAATGCTGGCGACTGCCTGGCTCGAAAACATTTGTTTACTGGAGTTGTGTGTAGACAACAGTCCTAAAGGAAACACTCTTACGTGCAACCGTGTTCCCCAGTGGCGCAATTGGTTAGCGCACGGTACTTATACGACAGTTCTCGTGAGCTATGCCGGGGTTGTGAGTTCGAGCCTCACCTGGGGAATGAAATTTTTATTAGTTTTCATATTTAGTCATGAGGTTAATTGTATACTCAATGCTGGCGACTGCCTGGCTCGAAAACATTTGTTTACTGGAGGTGTGTGTAGACAACAGTCCTAAAGGAAACACTCTTACGTGCAACCGTGTTCCCCAGTGGCGCAATTGGTTAGCGCACGGTACTTATACGACAGTTCTCGTGAGCTATGCCGGGGTTGTGAGTTCGAGCCTCACCTGGGGAATGAAATTTTTATTAGTTTTCATATTTAGTCATGAGGTTAATTGTATACTCAATGCTGGCGACTGCCTGGCTCGAAAACATTTGTTTACTGGAGGTGTGTGTAGACAACAGTCCTAAAGGAAAAGACTCTACGTGCGACCGTGTTCCCCAGTGGCGCAATTGGTTAGCGCACGGTACTTATACGACAGTTCTCGTGAGCTATGCCGGGGTTGTGAGTTCGAGCCTCACCTGGGGAATGAAATTTTTATTAGTTTTCATATTTAGTCATGAGGTTAATTGTATACTCAATGCTGGCGACTGCCTGGCTCGAAAACATTTGTTTACTGGAGGTGTGTGTAGACAACAGTCCTAAAGGAAACACTCTTACGTGCAACCGTGTTCCCCAGTGGCGCAATTGGTTAGCGCACGGTACTTATACGACAGTTCTCGTGAGCTATGCCGGGGTTGTGAGTTCGAGCCTCACCTGGGGAATGAAATTTTTATTAGTTTTCATATTTAGTCATGAGGTTAATTGTATACTCAATGCTGGCGACTGCCTGGCTCGAAAACATTTGTTTACTGGAGGTGTGTGTAGACAACAGTCCTAAAGGAAACACTCTTACGTGCAACCGTGTTCCCCAGTGGCGCAATTGGTTAGCGCACGGTACTTATACGACAGTTCTCGTGAGCTATGCCGGGGTTGTGAGTTCGAGCCTCACCTGGGGAATGAAATTTTTATTAGTTTTCATATTTAGTCATGAGGTTAATTGTATACTCAATGCTGGCGACTGCCTGGCTCGAAAACATTTGTTTACTGGAGTTGTGTGTAGACAACAGTCCTAAAGGAAACACTCTTACGTGCAACCGTGTTCCCCAGTGGCGCAATTGGTTAGCGCACGGTACTTATACGACAGTTCTCGTGAGCTATGCCGGGGTTGTGAGTTCGAGCCTCACCTGGGGAATGAAATTTTTATTAGTTTTCAGTATTAGTCGTGAGGTTAATTGTATACTCAATGCTGGCGACTGCCTGGCTCGAAAACATTTGTTTACTGGAGGTGTGTGTAGACAACAGTCCTAAAGGAAACACTCTTACGTGCAACCGTGTTCCCCAGTGGCGCAATTGGTTAGCGCACGGTACTTATACGACAGTTCTCGTGAGCTATGCCGGGGTTGTGAGTTCGAGCCTCACCTGGGGAATGAAATTTTTATTAGTTTTCATATTAGTCATGAGGTTAATTGTATACTCAATGCTGGCGACTGCCTGGCTCGAAAACATTTGTTTACTGGAGTTGTGTGTAGACAACAGTCCTAAAGGAAACACTCTTACGTGCAACCGTGTTCCCCAGTGGCGCAATTGGTTAGCGCACGGTACTTATACGACAGTTCTCGTGAGCTATGCCGGGGTTGTGAGTTCGAGCCTCACCTGGGGAATGAAATTTTATTAGTTTTCATATTTAGTCATGAGGTTAATTGTATACTCAATGCTGGCGACTGCCTGGCTCGAAAACATTTGTTTACTGGAGGTGTGTGTAGACAACAGTCCTAAAGGAAACACTCTTACGTGCAACCGTGTTCCCCAGTGGCGCAATTGGTTAGCGCACGGTACTTATACGACAGTTCTCGTGAGCTATGCCGGGGTTGTGAGTTCGAGCCTCACCTGGGGAATGAAATTTTTATTAGTTTTCATATTTAGTCATGAGGTTAATTGTATACTCAATGCTGGCGACTGCCTGGCTCGAAAACATTTGTTTACTGGAGGTGTGTGTAGACAACAGTCCTAAAGGAAACACTCTTACGTGCAACCGTGTTCCCCAGTGGCGCAATTGGTTAGCGCACGGTACTTATACGACAGTTCTCGTGAGCTATGCCGGGGTTGTGAGTTCGAGCCTCACCTGGGGAATAAAAATTTTATTAGTTTTCATATTTAGTCATGAGGTTAATTGTATACTCAATGCTGGCGACTGCCTGGCTCGAAAACATTTGTTTACTGGAGGTGTGTGTAGACAACAGTCCTAAAGGAAACACTCTTACGTGCAACCGTGTTCCCCAGTGGCGCAATTGGTTAGCGCACGGTACTTATACGACAATTCTCGTGAGCTATGCCGGGGTTGTGAGTTCGAGCCTCACCTGGGAATGAAACTTTTATTAGTTTTCATATTTAGTCATGAGGTTAATTGTATACTCAATGCTGGCGACTGCCTGGCTCGAAAACATTTGTTTACTGGAGGTGTGTGTAGACAACAGTCCTAAAGGAAACACTCTTACGTGCAACCGTGTTCCCCAGTGGCGCAATTGGTTAGCGCACGGTACTTATACGACAGTTCTCGTGAGCTATGCCGGGGTTGTGAGTTCGAGCCTCACCTGGGGAATGAAATTTTTATTAGTTTTCATATTTAGTCATGAGGTTAATTGTATACTCAATGCTGGCGACTGCCTGGCTCGAAAACATTTGTTTACTGGAGTTGTGTGTAGACAACAGTCCTAAAGGAAACACTCTTACGTGCAACCGTGTTCCCCAGTGGCGCAATTGGTTAGCGCACGGTACTTATACGACAGTTCTCGTGAGCTATGCCGGGGTTGTGAGTTCGAGCCTCACCTGGGGAATGAAATTTTTATTAGTTTTCATATTTAGTCATGAGGTTAATTGTATACTCAATGCTGGCGACTGCCTGGCTCGAAAACATTTGTTTACTGGAGGTGTGTGTAGACAACAGTCCTAAAGGAAACACTCTTACGTGCAACCGTGTTCCCCAGTGGCGCAATTGGTTAGCGCACGGTACTTATACGACAGTTCTCGTGAGCTATGCCGGGGTTGTGAGTTCGAGCCTCACCTGGGGAATGAAATTTTTATTAGTTTTCATATTTAGTCATGAGGTTAATTGTATACTCAATGCTGGCGACTGCCTGGCTCGAAAACATTTGTTTACTGGAGTTGTGTGTAGACAACAGTCCTAAAGGAAACGACTCTACGTGCAACCGTGTTCCCCAGTGGCGCAATTGGTTAGCGCACGGTACTTATACGACAGTTCTCGTGAGCTATGCCGGGGTTGTGAGTTCGAGCCTCACCTGGGGAATGAAATTTTTATTAGTTTTCATATTAGTCATGAGGTTAATTGTATACTCAATGCTGGCGACTGCCTGGCTCGAAAACATTTGTTTACTGGAGGTGTGTGTAGACAACAGTCCTAAAGGAAACACTCTTACGTGCAACCGTGTTCCCCAGTGGCGCAATTGGTTAGCGCACGGTACTTATACGACAGTTCTCGTGAGCTATGCCGGGGTTGTGAGTTCGAGCCTCACCTGGGGAATGAAATTTTTATTAGTTTTCATATTTAGTCATGAGGTTAATTGTATACTCAATGCTGGCGACTGCCTGGCTCGAAAACATTTGTTTACTGGAGTTGTGTGTAGACAACAGTCCTAAAGGAAACACTCTTACGTGCAACCGTGTTCCCCAGTGGCGCAATTGGTTAGCGCACGGTACTTATACGACAGTTCTCGTGAGCTATGCCGGGGTTGTGAGTTCGAGCCTCACCTGGGGAATGAAATTTTTATTAGTTTTCATATTTAGTCATGAGGTTAATTGTATACTCAATGCTGGCGACTGCCTGGCTCGAAAACATTTGTTTACTGGAGGTGTGTGTAGACAACAGTCCTAAAGGAAACACTCTTACGTGCAACCGTGTTCCCCAGTGGCGCAATTGGTTAGCGCACGGTACTTATACGACAGTTCTCGTGAGCTATGCCGGGGTTGTGAGTTCGAGCCTCACCTGGGGAATGAAATTTTTATTAGTTTTCATATTTAGTCATGAGGTTAATTGTATACTCAATGCTGGCGACTGCCTGGCTCGAAAACATTTGTTTACTGGAGGTGTGTGTAGACAACAGTCGTAAAGGAAACACTCTAACTGAAACCGTGTTCCCCAGTGGCGCAATTGGTTAGCGCACGGTACTTATACGACAGTTCTCGTGAGCTATGCCGGGGTTGTGAGTTCGAGCCTCACCTGGGGAATGAAATTTTTATTAGTTTTCATATTTAGTCATGAGGTTAATTGTATACTCAATGCTGGCGACTGCCTGGCTCGAAAACATTTGTTTACTGGAGTTGTGTGTAGACAACAGTCCTAAAGGAAACACTCTACGTGCAACCGTGTTCCCCAGTGGCGCAATTGGTTAGCGCACGGTACTTATACGACAGTTCTCGTGAGCTATGCCGGGGTTGTGAGTTCGAGCCTCACCTGGGGAATGAAATTTTTATTAGTTTTCATATTTAGTCATGAGGTTAATTGTATACTCAATGCTGGCGACTGCCTGGCTCGAAAACATTTGTTTACTGGAGTTGTGTGTAGACAACAGTCCTAAAGGAAACACTCTTACGTGCAACCGTGTTCCCCAGTGGCGCAATTGGTTAGCGCACGGTACTTATACGACAGTTCTCGTGAGCTATGCCGGGGTTGTGAGTTCGAGCCTCACCTGGGGAATGAAATTTTTATTAGTTTTCATATTTAGTCATGAGGTTAATTGTATACTCAATGCTGGCGACTGCCTGGCTCGAAAACATTTGTTTACTGGAGGTGTGTGTAGACAACAGTCCTAAAGGAAACACTCTTACGTGCAACCGTGTTCCCCAGTGGCGCAATTGGTTAGCGCACGGTACTTATACGACAGTTCTCGTGAGCTATGCCGGGGTTGTGAGTTCGAGCCTCACCTGGGGAATGAAATTTTTATTAGTTTTCATATTTAGTCATGAGGTTAATTGTATACTCAATGCTGGCGACTGCCTGGCTCGAAAACATTTGTTTACTGGAGGTGTGTGTAGACAACAGTCCTAAAGGAAACACTCTTACGTGCAACCGTGTTCCCCAGTGGCGCAATTGGTTAGCGCACGGTACTTATACGACAGTTCTCGTGAGCTATGCCGGGGTTGTGAGTTCGAGCCTCACCTGGGGAATGAAATTTTTATTAGTTTTCATATTTAGTCATGAGGTTAATTGTATACTCAATGCTGGCGACTGCCTGGCTCGAAAACATTTGTTTACTGGAGGTGTGTGTAGACAACAGTCCTAAAGGAAACACTCTTACGTGCAACCGTGTTCCCCAGTGGCGCAATTGGTTAGCGCACGGTACTTATACGACAGTTCTCGTGAGCTATGCCGGGGTTGTGAGTTCGAGCCTCACCTGGGGAATGAAATTTTTATTAGTTTTCATATTTAGTCATGAGGTTAATTGTATACTCAATGCTGGCGACTGCCTGGCTCGAAAACATTTGTTTACTGGAGGTGTGTGTAGACAACAGTCCTAAAGGAAACACTCTTACGTGCAACCGTGTTCCCCAGTGGCGCAATTGGTTAGCGCACGGTACTTATACGACAGTTCTCGTGAGCTATGCCGGGGTTGTGAGTTCGAGCCTCACCTGGGGAATGAAATTTTTATTAGTTTTCATATTTAGTCATGAGGTTAATTGTATACTCAATGCTGGCGACTGCCTGGCTCGAAAACATTTGTTTACTGGAGGTGTGTGTAGACAACAGTCCTAAAGGAAACACTCTTACGTGCAACCGTGTTCCCCAGTGGCGCAATTGGTTAGCGCACGGTACTTATACGACAGTTCTCGTGAGCTATGCCGGGGTTGTGAGTTCGAGCCTCACCTGGGGAATGAAATTTTATTAGTTTTCATATTTAGTCATGAGGTTAATTGTATACTCAATGCTGGCGACTGCCTGGCTCGAAAACATTTGTTTACTGGAGGTGTGTGTAGA
Organism: Rhipicephalus microplus; assembly: GCF_013339725.1. Lineage (NCBI taxonomy): Eukaryota > Metazoa > Arthropoda > Arachnida > Ixodida > Ixodidae > Rhipicephalus > Rhipicephalus microplus. Next base: position 149,971 of record NW_023610938.1, on the reverse strand, counting down.
CAACAGTCCTAAAGGAAACACTCTTACGTGCAACCGTGTTCCCCAGTGGCGCAATTGGTTAGCGCACGGTACTTATACGACAGTTCTCGTGAGCTATGCCGGGGTTGTGAGTTCGAGCCTCACCTGGGGAATGAAATTTTTATTAGTTTTCATATTTAGTCATGAGGTTAATTGTATACTCAATGCTGGCGACTGCCTGGCTCGAAAACATTTGTTTACTGGAGTTGTGTGTAGACAACAGTCCTAAAGGAAACACTCTTACGTGCAACCGTGTTCCCCAGTGGCGCAATTGGTTAGCGCACGGTACTTATACGACAGTTCTCGTGAGCTATGCCGGGGTTGTGAGTTCGAGCCTCACCTGGGGAATGAAATTTTTATTAGTTTTCATATTTAGTCATGAGGTTAATTGTATACTCAATGCTGGCGACTGCCTGGCTCGAAAACATTTGTTTACTGGAGGTGTGTGTAGACAACAGTCCTAAAGGAAACACTCTTACGTGCGACCGTGTTCCCCAGTGGCGCAATTGGTTAGCGCACGGTACTTATACGACAGTTCTCGTGAGCTATGCCGGGGTTGTGAGTTCGAGCCTCACCTGGGGAATGAAATTTTTATTAGTTTTCATATTTAGTCATGAGGTTAATTGTATACTCAATGCTGGCGACTGCCTGGCTCGAAAACATTTGTTTACTGGAGTTGTGTGTAGACAACAGTCCTAAAGGAAACACTCTTACGTGCAACCGTGTTCCCCAGTGGCGCAATTGGTTAGCGCACGGTACTTATACGACAGTTCTCGTGAGCTATGCCGGGGTTGTGAGTTCGAGCCTCACCTGGGGAATGAAATTTTTATTAGTTTCATATTTAGTCATGAGGTTAATTGTATACTCAATGCTGGCGACTGCCTGGCTCGAAAACATTTGTTTACTGGAGTTGTGTGTAGACAACAGTCCTAAAGGAAACACTCTTACGTGCAACCGTGTTCCCCAGTGGCGCAATTGGTTAGCGCACGGTACTTATACGACAGTTCTCGTGAGCTATGCCGGGGTTGTGAGTTCGAGCCTCACCTGGGGAATGAAATTTTATTAGTTTTCATATTTAGTCATGAGGTTAATTGTATACTCAATGCTGGCGACTGCCTGGCTCGAAAACATTTGTTTACTGGAGGTGTGTGTAGACAACAGTCCTAAAGGAAACACTCTTACGTGCAACCGTGTTCCCCAGTGGCGCAATTGGTTAGCGCACGGTACTTATACGACAGTTCTCGTGAGCTATGCCGGGGTTGTGAGTTCGAGCCTCACCTGGGGAATGAAATTTTTATTAGTTTTCATATTTAGTCATGAGGTTAATTGTATACTCAATGCTGGCGACTGCCTGGCTCGAAAACATTTGTTTACTGGAGGTGTGTGTAGACAACAGTCCTAAAGGAAACACTCTTACGTGCAACCGTGTTCCCCAGTGGCGCAATTGGTTAGCGCACGGTACTTATACGACAGTTCTCGTGAGCTATGCCGGGGTTGTGAGTTCGAGCCTCACCTGGGGAATGAAATTTTTATTAGTTTTCATATTTAGTCATGAGGTTAATTGTATACTCAATGCTGGCGACTGCCTGGCTCGAAAACATTTGTTTACTGGAGGTGTGTGTAGACAACAGTCCTAAAGGAAACACTCTTACGTGCAACCGTGTTCCCCAGTGGCGCAATTGGTTAGCGCACGGTACTTATACGACAGTTCTCGTGAGCTATGCCGGGGTTGTGAGTTCGAGCCTCACCTGGGGAATGAAATTTTTATTAGTTTTCATATTAGTCATGAGGTTAATTGTATACTCAATGCTGGCGACTGCCTGGCTCGAAAACATTTGTTTACTGGAGTTGTGTGTAGACAACAGTCCTAAAGGAAAGACTCCTACGTGCGACCGTGTTCCCCAGTGGCGCAATTGGTTAGCGCACGGTACTTATACGACAGTTCTCGTGAGCTATGCCGGGGTTGTGAGTTCGAGCCTCACCTGGGGAATGAAATTTTTATTAGTTTCATATTTAGTCATGAGGTTAATTGTATACTCAATGCTGGCGACTGCCTGGCTCGAAAACATTTGTTTACTGGAGGTGTGTGTAGACAACAGTCCTAAAGGAAACACTCTTACGTGCAACCGTGTTCCCAGTGGCGCAATTGGTTAGCGCACGGTACTTATACGACAGTTCTCGTGAGCTATGCCGGGGTTGTGAGTTCGAGCCTCACCTGGGAATGAAATTTTTATTAGTTTTCATATTTAGTCATGAGGTTAATTGTATACTCAATGCTGGCGACTGCCTGGCCCGAAAACATTTGTTTACTGGAGTTGTGTGTAGACAACAGTCCTAAAGGAAACACTCTTACGTGCAACCGTGTTCCCCAGTGGCGCAATTGGTTAGCGCACGGTACTTATACGACAGTTCTCGTGAGCTATGCCGGGGTTGTGAGTTCGAGCCTCACCTGGGGAATGAAATTTTTATTAGTTTTCATATTTAGTCATGAGGTTAATTGTATACTCAATGCTGGCGACTGCCTGGCTCGAAAACATTTGTTTACTGGAGTTGTGTGTAGACAACAGTCCTAAAGGAAACACTCTACGTGCAACCGTGTTCCCCAGTGGCGCAATTGGTTAGCGCACGGTACTTATACGACAGTTCTCGTGAGCTATGCCGGGGTTGTGAGTTCGAGCCTCACCTGGGGAATGAAATTTTTATTAGTTTTCATATTAGTCATGAGGTTAATTGTATACTCAATGCTGGCGACTGCCTGGCTCGAAAACATTTGTTTACTGGAGTGTGTGTAGACCAACAGTCCTAAAGGAAACACTCTTACGTGCAACCGTGTTCCCCAGTGGCGCAATTGGTTAGCGCACGGTACTTATACGACAGTTCTCGTGAGCTATGCCGGGGTTGTGAGTTCGAGCCTCACCTGGGAATGAAATTTTATTAGTTTCATATTAGTCATGAGGTTAATTGTATACTCAATGCTGGCGACTGCCTGGCTCGAAAACATTTGTTTACTGGAGGTGTGTGTAGACAACAGTCCTAAAGGAAACACTCTTACGTGCACCGTGTTCCCCAGTGGCGCAATTGGTTAGCGCACGGTACTTATACGACAGTTCTCGTGAGCTATGCCGGGGTTGTGAGTTCGAGCCTCACCTGGGGAATGAAATTTTTATTAGTTTTCATATTTAGTCATGAGGTTAATTGTATACTCAATGCTGGCGACTGCCTGGCTCGAAAACATTTGTTTACTGGAGGTGTGTGTAGACAACAGTCGTAAAGGAAACACTCTAACTGAAACCGTGTTCCCCAGTGGCGCAATTGGTTAGCGCACGGTACTTATACGACAGTTCTCGTGAGCTATGCCGGGGTTGTGAGTTCGAGCCTCACCTGGGGAATGAAATTTTATTAGTTTCATATTTAGTCATGAGGTTAATTGTATACTTAATGCTGGCGACTGCCTGGCTCGGAAACATTTGTTTACTGGAGGTGTGTGTAGACAACAGTCCTAAAGGAAACACTCTACGTGCAACCGTGTTCCCCAGTGGCGCTATTGGGTAGCGCACGGTACTTATACGACAGTTCTCGTGAGCTATGCGGGGTTGTGAGTTCGAGCCTCACCTGGGGAATGAAATTTTTATTAGTTTCATATTAGTCATGAGGTAACTGTATACTCAATGCTGGCGACTGCCTGGCTCGAAAAAATTTGTTTACGGAGTTGTGTGTAGACAACAGTCCTAAAGGAAACACTCTACGTGCAACCGGTGTTCCCAGTGGCGCAATTGGTTAGCGCACGGTACTATACGACAGTTCTCGTGAGCTTATGCCGGGGTTGTGAGTTCTAGCCTCACCTGAGAATGAAATTTTTATTAGTTTCATTATTTAGTCATTGAGGTTAATTGTATACTCAATGCTGGCGACTGCCTGGCTCGAAAACATTGTTTACTGGAGTTGTGTGGTAGACAACAGTCCTAAAGGAACACACTCTTACGTGCAACCTGTGTTCCCCAGTGCGCAATTGGTTAGCGCACGGTACTTATACGACAGTTCTCGTGAGCTATGCGGGGTTGTGAGTTCGAGCCTCACCTGGGAATGAAATTTTATTAGTTTCATATTTAGTCATGAGGTATAATTGTATACTCAATGCTGGCGATGCCTGGCTCGAAAAAATTGTTTACTGGAGTTGTGTAGACAACAGTCCTAAAGGAAACACTCTAGTGCCAACCGTGTTCCCCGAGTGGCGCAATTGGTTAGCGCACGGTACTTATACGACAGTTCTCGTGAGCTATCGGGGTTGTGAGTTCGAGCCTCACCTGGGGAATGAAATTTTATTCGTTTCCTATTTAGTCATGAGGTTAATTTTATACTCAATGCTGGCGACTGCCTGGCTCGAAAACGTTTCTTTACTGGAGTTGTGTGTAGACAACAGTACTAAAGGAAACACTTCTACGTGCAACCCTATTCCCCAGTTGCGCAATTTGTTATCGCACCCTTCTTATACGACAGTTATCGTGAGCCATGCCTGGGTTGTGAGTTCGAGCCTCACCTGGGGAATGAGTTTTTAGGGACGAAGCTCCTTAGGTCGTGGGCTGTGCGTCCCCTGTAGCCTGTATGGTGCCACCTCTAGTTTAGTTCTTGCAGTGTTCACTAGATGGCGGTACCATCCCCTGTATGTAGCCACCTCTAGTTTAGTTCTTGCAGTGTTCACTAGGGCGGTACCGTCTCCTGTATGGAGCCACCTCTCGTTTAGTTCTTGTAGTGTTTACTAGATGGTGGTACTTGTAGCTGATGATGAAAAGATGCAAGATGTTATGCAGTCGACGTGCTGTGCTTTACGAGACGTGGAACGTGACGAGATTGTTCATCAAAGGATACGTTCCCGTCGTGTGTACCGATTGAATCAGAAAGTGCCGCAGTGGTGTCGCCATCTACGTGAGGCAAACGGAAACGGCTGAAGATCTCAGACTACCACTCACGAGTCAAAGCCAAAACGTGAGAATATGCAGCCATCAAACTCTTTGACCTCTGGAATCGTCCTCATGACCATGTTCCTCGCACCCAACCTGTCGACCGGGAACATCAAGACACTTCATAGACACTGCGTTACGAAATTATGAGAACAAATCCAAGAATCGACCATTTGTATACTTGGAGACTTTAACGTGGCTATCACAGACAATAATTGGCTTATCAACATATGGCTTCTAGATATGCACTCAGACGTATATCGTTGACCATATGAAACCTACCACGATCCGAGGAAATGCATAGACCTAGTATTTGAAAATTGCCCACTGCAAACAATACAGGAACCACTCTCCCTTCATTCACAGAACCATAAAGCCGTCATAATGAGGGACATCGCAAGCCATCCATCGTCTAAGAACACTAAAAGTTGATTTGTGTATATACACACCAGCGTTTCTCACGTCTTTACATGATGATCGACTGGGCGAATTACACGGAAGATTCACAGTTTACCGATGAATCCCTCCCGAGCTTCGCCCATTCATCATCATTTACCCCGTGAATATGCCATAATTTTTTAATAGTTTTCATATTCAGTCATGAGGTTGTGTACTCATACTGGCGACACCCTAGCTCGAAAACATTTGTTTACTGGAGGTATGTGCAGGGAACATTCTTTTAGGCACCGTTCTTACGTGCGACCGCGTTCTCCAGTGGCGCAATTCGTTAGTGCATGGTACTTATACAACAGTTATCGTAAGCTATGCCGGGGTTGTGAGTTCGAGCCTCTCCTGGCGAAATCAACTTTTGTTAGTTTTAATATTTAGTCATGAGGTTAATTGTATACTCAAGGCTGGCGATTTCCTGGCTGGAAAACATTTGTTTACTGAAGCTATGTGCAGGGAACATTTTTAGGCCATTACTTCTATGTGCCACCGTATTCCCCAGTGGCTCAATTGGTTAGCGCACGGGGCTTATGCGACAGTTATCGTGAGCTATAGCGGGGTTGTGAGCTCGAGCCTCACCTGGAAATGAAATTTTTATTAGTTTTTTCATTAGTCATGAGGTTGATTGTATACTCAATGCTGGCGACTTCCTGGCTCGAAAACATTTGTTTACTGGAGTTGTGTGTAGACAACAGTACTAAAGGAAACACGCCTACGTGCAACCGTATTTCCAATGGAGCAATTGGTTAGCGCACCATACTATACGACAGTTACCGCGAGCTAAGCCTGGGTTGTGAGTTCGAGCCTCACCTGGGGAATGAAATTTTATTAGTTTCCATAATTAGTCATGAGATAATTTACACTCAAAGCTGGCGACTTCCTGGCTCGAAAACATTTGTTTACTGGAGGTATGTGCAGGGAACATTCTTTAAGGCACCGCTCCTACGTGCGACCCTGTTCCCCAGTGGCGCAATTGGTTAGCGCACGGTACTTATACGACAATTCTCGTGAGCTATGGCGTGCTTATGCGTTCGAGCCTTCCTGGGAATAAAATTTTTATTAGTTTTCATATTTAGTCTTGAGGTTATTTGTATACTCAATGCTGGCGACGGCCTGGCTCGAAAACATTTGTTTACTGGAGTTGTGTGCACACAACATTACTTAAGGAAACACTCCTACATACAACTGTATTCCCCAGTAGGGCAATTGGTTAGCGCACCGTACTTATACGACAGTTATCGTGAACAATGCCTGGGTTGCGAGTTCGACCCTCACCTGGGGAAGGAAATTTTATTAGTTTTCATATTTAGTCATGAGGTTGTGTACTCATACTGGGGACTTCCTGGCTCGAAAACGTTTGTTTACTGGGCGTATGTGCAGGGCACATTCTTTAAGGCACCGCTCCTAAGTGCGACCGTGTTCCCCAGTGGCGCAATTGGTTAGCGCACCGTACTTAAACGACAGTTATTGTGAGCTATGCCGGGGTTGTGAGTTCGAGCTCACCTTAGAATGAAATTTTTATTAGTTTTCATAACTATACGTCAGGTTGTTTGTATGCTCAAAGCTGGCGTCTTCCTGGTTCGAAAACTTTGTTTACTGGAGGTATGTGCAGGGAACATTATTAAGGCACCGCTCCTACGTGCAACCGTATTCCCCAGTGGCGCAATTGGTTAGCCCACGGTACCTATACCACAGCTCTCGGGAGCTATGCCGAGTTGTGAGTTCGAGCCTCACCAGGGGAACGAAATTTTTATTAGTCTTCATATTTAGTCATGAGGTTGTATACTCAATGCTGGCGACTGCCTGGCTCGAAAACATTTGTTTACTGGAGTTCTGTGTAGACAACAGTACTAAAGGAAACACTCCTACGGGCATCCGTATTCCCCAGTGGCGCAATTGGTTAGCGCACCGTACTTATACGACAGTTTTCTTGAGCTATGCCTGGGTTTTAACTTCGAGCCTTACCAGGAGAATGAACTTTTTATTACTTTTTGTATTTATTCATGAGGTCTTGTACTCATACTGGCGACTTCCTGGCTCGAAAACATTTGTTTACTGGGGGTATGTACAGGGAACATTCATTCTTGCACCGCTCCTACGTGCAGCCATATTCCCCAGTGACGCAACTGGTTAGCACACGGTACTTGTACGACAGTTCTCGAGAGCTATGCCAGGGTTCTGAGTTCGAGCCCCACTTGGGAATGAAATTTTTATTAGTTTTCATCATTAGTCTTGATGTTGTATACTCAATGCTGGCGACTTTCTGGCTCGAAAACATTTGTTTACTGGAGGTATCTGCAGGGAACATTTTTAAAGTACTGCTCCTACGTGCGACCGTGTTCCCCAGTGGCGCAATTGGTTAGCGCACGGTTTTAATACGACAGTTCTCGTGAGCTATGCCTGAGTTGCGAGTTCGAGCCTCAACTGGGGAATTAAATTTTTATTAGCTTTCAAATTTAGCCATGAGGTTAATTGTATACTCAATACTGGCGACTGCCTGGCTCAAAAACTTTTCTTTACTGGAGTTGTGTGTAGACAACACTCCTAAAGGAAACACTTCTCCGTGCAACCCTAATCTTCGTGAGCTATGCCGGGGTTGTGATTTCGAGCCTCACCTGGGGAATGAAATTTTTATTAGTTTTCATAATTAGTCTTGAGGTTGTATACTCAATGCTGGGGACTTCTTGTCCCGAAAACGTTTGTTTACTGAAGGTATGTGCAGGGAACATTCTTTAAGGCACCGCCACCACGTGCGACCGTGTTTCCAGTGGTGCAATCAGTTAGCGCACGGTACTTATACGACAGATTTCGTGAGCTATGCCGGGGTTGTCATTTCGTGCCTCACCTGGGGAATGAAATTTTTATTAGTTTTCATAATTAGTCTTGAGGTTGTATACTCAATGCTGGCGACTTCTTGTCCCGAAAACATTTGTTTACTGAAGGTATGTGCAGGGAACATTCTTTAAGGCACCGCCACCACGTGCGACCGTGTTCCCCGTGGCGATATTGCTTAGCGCACGGTACTTATACGACAGTTCTCGTGAGCTATGCTGGGGTTGTGTGTTCGAGTCTCACCTAGAGAATGAAATTTTTATTAGTACTCATATTTAATCATGTGGTTATCGTATACTCAATGCTGGCAACTGCCCAGCTCGAAAACATTTGTTTACTGAAGTTGAGTGTAGACAACAGTACTAAAGGAAACACTCCTACGTGAAACACTATATTTTATTAGTTTTCATAATTAGTCATGAGGTTAATTGTATACTCAAAGCTGGCGACTTCCTGGTTCGAAAACATTTCTTTACTGGAGGTATGTGCAGGGAACATTCTTTAAGGCACCGCTCCTACGTGTGACCATGTTCCCCAGTGGCGCAATTGGTTAGCGCACGAAACTTATACGACAGTAATTTTGAGCTATGCCAGGGTTGTGAGTTCGAGCCTCAACTGGGAATGGAATTTTATTAGTTTTCATCATTTGTCATGAGGTTGTATACTCAATGCTGGTGACATCCTGTGCCGAGAACATTTGTTTACTGCGGGTGTGTGCAGGGAACATTTCTTTAAGGCACCACTCCTACTTACGACCCTGTTCCCCAGTGGCGCGTGCGCTTAGTGCACGGTACTTATACGACAGTTCTCGAGAGCTATGCATGGGTTGTGAGTTCGAGCCCCACATGGGAATGAAATTTTTATTATTTTTCTTCATTAGTCATGAGGTTGTATACTCAATTGCTGGCGACTTCATGGCTCCGAAAACATTTGTTTACCTGGAGGTATGCTCAGAGAACATTCTTAAAGCACTGCTCCTACGTGCGACCATGTTCCCCAGTGGCGCAATTGGTTAGCGCATGGTTTTTTATACCGACAGTTCTCGTGAGCTATGCCTGAGTTGCGAGTTCGAGCCTCACCTGAGAAATAAGTTTTTTATTAGTTTTCATATCTAGTCCTGAGGTTGTGTACTCATCCTGGCGACACCCTGGCTCGAAATCACTTGTTTACTGGAGTTGTGTGTAGACACAGTACTAAGGAAACACGCCTACGTGCAACCGTATTCCCTAATGGAACAATTGGTTTGCGCACCATACTTATACGAGAGTTCTCGTGAGCTATGCCGGAGTTGTGAGTTCGAGCCTCACCTTGGGAATTAAATTGTTATTAGTTTTTCATAATTATTCATGAGGTTAATTGTATACTCAAAATGGCGACTTGTTGTCCCGAAAACATTTGTTTACTGGAGTATGTTCAGGGATCATTCTTTAAGGCACCGCTCCGTCGTGTGACCTTGTTCCCCAGCGGCGCAGTTGCTTAGGCGCACGATACTTATACGGACCAGTTTTAGTTAGCTATGCGTGCTTGTGAGTTCGAGCCACCCTTGGGAATAAAATTTTTATTAGTTTTCATATTTAGTCATGGAGGTTAATTGTATACTCAATGCTGGCGACTGCCTGGCTTGAAAACTCTTGTTTACTGGAGTTGTGTGTAGACAACAAAACTAAGGAAACACTCCTACGTGCAACAGTATTCCCCAGTGGCGCAATTGGTTAGCGCACCGTATTTATACGACAGTTTTCGTGAGCTATGCCGGTGTTTTGAGTTCGAGCCTCAACTGGGGAATGAAATTTTGATAAGTTTTTCATTATTTGTCATGAGGTTGTATACTCAATGCTGGCGACTTCCTGCCCCGAAAACATTTGTTTTCTGGGGGGTATGTGCAGGAAACTTTCTTGAAGGCACCACTCCTACGTGCGACCGTGTTCCCCAGGGGCGCAATTTCTTAGCGGACGGTACTTACACGAACGGTCTCGTGAGCTATGCCGGGGTTTTGAGTTCGAGCCTCACCTGCGGAATGAACTTTTTATTAGTTCTCATATTTAGTCATGAGGTTGTATACTCAATGCTGGCAACTGCCTGGCTCGAAAACATTCGTTTACTGAAGTTGTGTGTAGAACAATACTAAAGGAACACTCCTATGTGCAACTGTATTCGCCTGTGGCGCAATTGGTATAGCGCACCGTACTTATACGACGTTTTCCTTGAGCTATGCCTGGGTTGTAAGTTCGAGCCTCACCAGGGGAATGAACTTTTTATTAGTTTTTGTATTTAGTCATGAGGTCTTGTACTCATACTGGCGACTTCCTGGCTCGAAAACATTTGTTTACTTGGGGTAATGTACAGGGAACATTCATTCTTGCACCGCTCCCTACGTGACACCATATTCCCCAGTGACGACAATCGGTTAGCACACGGTACTTATACGACAGTTCTCGAGAGCTATGCCAGGGTTCTGAGTTCGAGCCCCACTTGGGAATGAATTTTTATTAGTTTTCATCATTAGTCATGAGGTTGTACACTCAATGCTGGTGACCTCCTGGCTCGAAAACATTTGTTTACTGGAGGTATGTGCAGGGAACAATCTTAAAGCACTGCTCCTACGTGCGACCGTGTTCCCCAGTGGCGCAATTGGTTAGCGCACGGTTTTTTATACGACAGTTCTCGCGAGCTATGCCTGAGTTGCGAATTCGAGCCTCAACTGGGAATGAGAATTTTATTAGCTTTTCAAATATAGTCATGAGGTAATTGTATACTCAATACTGGCGACTGCCTGGCTCTGAAAACTTTTCTTACTGGAGTTGTGTGTAGACAACACTCCTATAAGCAAACACTTCTACGGCAACGCTATTCCCATGTGGCGCATTGTTTAGCCGCACGCTACTTATACGACAATTATCGTAAGCTATGCCGTGGTTATGAGTTCGAGCCTCTCCTGGCGAATTAAACTTTTATTAGTTTTCAATATTGTCACGGACGCAGACACAGCAGGAGTTCGATATAGAAGAGCTCACTTTAATTACAAATGAAAGGCGCTCGGAAAGAGGACGGGCAAGAGCTTCGTCTTCCTCTCGGCTGTGCGAGCTCTCCTCTGCAGGTTGAATGCGGCATTTGCCTCCCTCCAGGAAGAGCATCGACCCGATGCTCGGCTGCAGAATACGCGGTGTATCTATAGTTGACGTATTACGCAACTGGCTCACTGAAATATGGCTTCATTCTCACAACGTGTACGATTCAGATTTTTGAGCTCGCGAGGAAACTGTCAGGGATGACCTCATAATTCACGTCACTTAGGCGCCGTATAACATTGTAGGGACCAAAGTACTTCTTCAGTAACTTTTCACAAAGGCCGCGTCGGCGAATAGGGCTCCAGACCACACTTTCTCGCCAGGTTGATAAGTGACGTATCGGTGTCGCAGGTTATAACGTTGTGCGTCGTAACTCTGCTGTCGGGCGATTCGCACGCGTGCTAGCTGCCGTGCCTCTTCAGCTCGTTGAGTAAAGCGTGAACATCCGTGTCTGTATCCTCGCAGTCGTGCAGCAGCATGGCATCAAGCATCGTCGTCACTTCACGGCCATAAAGAAGACTAAATGGCGTGCTCCGTGTAGTTTCCTGCTGCGCCGTATTATAGGCAAACGTCACGTATGGTAGAACGTCGTCCCAATTTTATGATCCACGTCGATGTACATACTAAGCATATCAGCAATTGTCTTGTTGAGGCGTTCTGTTAAGCCGTTGGTTTGTGGGTGGTAGGAGGTAGTTTTTCGATGCACTGTTCCACTCAACTCAAGCACTGACTTGAGGAGCATAGCCGTGAAAGCGGTACCTCTGTCTGTTGTTATAATTCTAGGAGCGCCATGCCTCAGAACGATATTTTCAATGAAAAATCATGCCGCTTCTACTGCGGTTCCACTTGATAAAGCCTTTGTTTCTGCGTAGCGAGTAAGATAGTCCGTAGCGACAATTACCTACTTATTTCCAGTATGCGAAGTCGGGAATGGTCCAAGGAGATCCATTCCGATTTGTGCAAAAGGCATGGTGGGCACTTGAACTGGTTGCAACAATCCGGCTGGTTTTAAAGGTGGCGATTTTCATCGTTGACAATCGAGGCACGTGCGCACGTAATGCTTTACAGTGCCTGGAAGCTTCAGCCAGTAGTACTTTTGTTGGATTCTGGCCAATGTGCGCGGGTATCCGAGGTGGCCGGAGGTTGGCTCATCGTGGCAAGCGCTCAGGATCTCATCGCGAATGGATGTCGGGACGACAAGTAAGTGGGCATTTCCGCTGGGGGCAAAGTTCTTCTTGTATAGGACACCACTGCGCAAGCAGAATGATGGCAAGCTCCTTGCAAATATCTTGGAAACGCTTGTAGACTGGCCGTTAAGAAAATTAATAAGAGGCAGCAACTCACTGTCTTCTTTCTGCTTAGACGAAATGGTGACCGTGTCGACCACTCCTAAAAATGCCATGTCATCATCTTCTGAGACATCATCTTGCTTTATAGGTGACCTGGATAAGCAATCAGCATCAGAGTGCTGTCGTCCCGACTTATAGACGACCGTCATATCGAATTCTTGTAGGCGTAAGCTCCAGCGCGCTAGCCGACCGGATGGGTCCTTCAAGTTGGTCAGCCAGCAAAGAGAGTGGTGGTCGCTGACTACGTGGAAGGGACGGCCGTAGAGGTATGGGCGAAACTTCAGAACTGCCCATACTACAGCAAGACATTCCTTTTCTGTTGTGGAATAATGGGACTCGGCACGGGGAAAGCGTCCTACTTGCATATGCAATCACTCTCTCGGCTGAGTCTTGCCACTGGACGAGTACAGCGCCTAAACCTACGTTGCTGGCATCAGTGTGGATCATGGTTGGAGCGTCCTCGTCAAAGTGAGCAAGCACAGGGGTGTCTGCAGGCGCTGTCGTAGACCGTCAAATGCTGCTTGTTCCTCTTCGCCCCATAAAAATGGAACATCGTCTCTCGTTATGCGTGTTAAGGGCGACGCTATGTGCGAGAAATTGGCGATAAATCTGCGGTAGTAGGCGCAAAGGCCAAGAAAACGTCTTACGGCCTTCTTTTCTGTTGGCACCGGAAATTTTCGGACGGCGTCGATCTTGTCGGGGTCCGGACGAACACCTTCATGGCTCACCACATGTCCTAAGAATCGGAGTTCCTTGAAACCGAAATGACATTTCTCAGGTTTCAGCGATAAGCCAGCGGACCGTATTGCTCGAAATACTAATAGCAGCCGTCTTAGATGTTCCTCGAATGTGGTGAGAAAACAATGACGTCGTCGAGGTATACCAGACACGTCTGCCATTAAGGCCTGATAGGACGGTATCCATCAGTCTCTGAAATGTTGCTGGGGCTGAGCACAATCCGAAGGGCAAGACTTTAAACTCGTAAAGCCCGTCAGGCGTAACAAAAGCAGCCTTTTCTCTGCCCCGCTCATCGACCTCGATTTGCCAATAACCGCTTTTCAGGTCCATCGACGAGAAGAAGCGTGCATGCCTCAGCCTGTCAAGTGAATCGTCAATACGCGGTAGTGGGTATACGTCTTTCTTTGTCACGCGGTTAAGCTTGCGGTAGTCCACACAGAAGCGTAAGCTGCCGTCTTTCTTCTTAACTAGCACTACCGGTGATGCCCAAGGGCTTTTTGACGGCAAAATGATGTCATCATTGAGCATTTTCTGGACTTGTTCTTGGATTGCTTAGCGTTCTTTCGGTGCCACGCGGTATGGGTTTTGTCGAATTGGTCTTGCCGTCTCTTCCGTTATAATTCGGTGCTTTGTCAGTGGCGTTTGATTTACCCTCGAGGTCAACGAAAAACAATCTTCAAACTGGCCGAGAATATTTAGAAGACTGCCTCTGCGCTGGCGATAAATCTGTGCTCACGTCGACAGGCAGTGGTGTTGAAGCGGCCGGTGTCTCTGCCTGTTGTACTGCGAAGCACTCGCGGAATTCTACAATTTCTTCGAAGTATGCAACTGTGGTACCCTCTGCAATGTGTCGACGCTCGTTGCTGAAGTTAGTCAACAGGACCTCTGCTTGCCCAGACACTACACTGACGAGACTTCTGGCAATAGCGATTCCTCGAGAGAGTAAAAGCGTCGATATTTGTTCCGCGACACCTTCTCCACTATGCTGCGTGTTACACGTGACAGAGACGAGGCGGCATGACAACGGTGGCATGGTCACGTCGTCAATCACGCGCATGGGCTTGCGCTGCAGCACTGCGCTATGGTCCGCTGAGAAGGTCAGTACAACCGTCCGGTATATTATAATGGCACCGTACTCCCACAGGAAATCCATACCCAAGATGGCCTGTTACAACACTCAGCAAGAATAACGAAGGTTGCCACGAATGATGAATCCCCGATCTTGATTCGTGCGGGTGCACTTTCCGGTAGGTGTCAGCAGCTGGCCTCCGGCTCCTCTAATTTGCGGCCCCGTCCATTCCATTTTTACCTTCTTGAGTTGGTCGGCCAGACTCGCACTCATTATTGAAAAGTCCGCACCAGTGTCGACCAGTGCGGTCACGTCGTGACCGTCAATTGAAAGTGTAATGTCGGCGGTGACAATCTCGTCTTTCGTCGGTTCATTCGAAATGTGCGGCACTTCATGCGGCGGTAATGGGGGATTTTCAAATCTTCGGCAATTCGCAACCTTCCCCCCTAAGGTCGCTGCTTTTAGTTTCCCCGGCGTGGACTGGGAGACCTTCCTCTCGCCATGTCCGTGGTGCTACCCCTATTAGATCGGGGAAAATGACCTGGGGAGGGCGAGCGTGACCGGAACCCAGGAGAAGCGTCTCGCGGGATCGTCGCGCTCGTTTCAACGTTGCGTCTTCCGTCGAAATAGCGCCGAGGGGTAGTGGACGGAAATCCTTGATACCCGGCAACGCGATGAGGACAATACCGCACGATGTGGCCTGCTTCCCCACAATGGAAGCACAGGGGCCTGTAGTCAGGGGTACGCCATATGTCGGTTTTGCGGAGTGGGGGTTGCATCGGCGTCGACGTTTCCTTGTAGTACCAAGGCACTGTCGGCGGCTGTTGCTGGTGGTACTGTTGAGGTGGCGGCACGTTAGATCTAGGCTGTCGACGGAGAATATCTGCATATGTTGGCCTTACTATTTCAGTGTTCGGCTCGGGAAGTGAAAGCGCTTGCCTTATTTCTTGGCGAACAACTTCTGTGACCGACGCAATCGCGCAGTCATTCGGTGTGGCAGCGAGCTTCTTCACCTCTTCTTGTACAATTTCGCGTATCAGGTCACGCAAAGAACGCTCGTCAGGTGTCACGGTGGTCACGGCGGTTGCGCTGATTTGTCCGCTGTTGTTTGGACGGTCGTACTGGCGGTACCGTAGCTGTAGTGCGCGTTCTATGGCGGTCGCCTCCTTCGAAAAGTTGTCGACGCTTGAAGGTGGGTTCCGTACGAGACCAGCAAACAGCTGCTCTTTAACACCACGCATGAGGTGGCTGATCTTTCTGTTCTCGGACATATCGGGATCGGCTCGATGAAAGAGACGAGCCATGTCCTCAACAAACATTGCAACAGACTCGTTGGGCTTTTGTATCCGTGATTCAAGGAGTCGTTGTGCCTGCTCCCGCCTTTCGGTGTTTGCGAAGGTGTCCAGTAACTTCCGCCGGAACTCGTCCCACGTTGACCACACGCGATTCGTGAACCACGTGCGAGCCCCGTCTTGAAGAGGGAAATACACGTACCCCAACTTCTGTGCGGCGTTCCACCCGTTAACGTTGGCTGTGCGCTCGAACTCCTCAAGCCAGTCATCTGCGTCCTCATATGTGTTGCCATGAAAGACCACAGGAGTTTTAGGGGTGAAAGCAGTCACCTGTGTCGTGCTTGGGCTCGTCATGGTGGAGCAACTGCTTCCCGGCGCGGGGTCATGTTTTCCGTCCAAGGACCGAACTCTGGGCTCAGGCCTAACAGGCGGCGGCTGGAGCGGTGAACGGGGGTTTCGACGAGCGGAAGTCTTTGTAGACTAGATCCCGGGCTGTTGGAAGGTGTCCTGGACATGCACCCAGCTCCTCCACCAGTGTCACGACGCAGACACAGCAGGAGTTCGATATAGAAGAGCTCACTTTAATTAAAAATGAAAGGCGCTCGGAAAGAGGCCCGGGCAAGAGCTTCGTCTTCCTCTCTGGCTGTGCGAGCTCTCCTCTGCAGGTTGAATGCGGCAATATTTAGTCATGATGTTAAATGTATACTCAACGCTGGCGACTTCCTGGCTCGAAAACATTTGTTTACTGGAGGTATGTGCAGGGAACATTTTTAAGGCACTGCTCCTAGGCGCCACCGTATCCCCCAGTGGCTCAATTGGTTAGCGAACGGGGCTTATGCGACAGTTATCGTGTGCTATGCCGGGGTTGTGATGTCGAGCCTCACCTGGGGAATGAAATTTTTATTAGTTTTTTCATTAGTCTTGAGGTTGATTGTATACTCAATGCTGGCGACTTCCTGGCTCGAAAATACTTGTTTACTGGAGTTGTGTGTAGACAACAGTACTAAAGGAAACACTTTTACGTGCACCCGTATTCCCCAGTGGCGCAATTGGTTAGCGTACCATACTTATACTACAGTTAACGTGAGCTATGCCTGGGTTGTGAGTTCGAGCCTCCCCTAGGGAATGAAATTTTTATTAGTTCTTATCATTTGTCATGAGGTTGTATACTCAATGCTGGCGACCTCCTGTCCCGACAACATTTGTTTACTGGGGTATGTGCGAGAACATTCTTGAAGGCACCACTCCTACGTGCGACCGTGTTCCACAGTGGCGCAATTGCTTAGCGCACGGTACTTACACGACAGTTCTCTTGAGCTATGCCGGGGTTCTGAGTTGGAGCCCCACATAGGGAATGAAATTTTTATTACTTTTCATAACTACTCATGAGGTTAATTGTATACTCAAAGCTGGCGACTTCCTGGTTCGAAAACATTTGTTTACTGGAGGTATGTGCAGGGAGCATTCTTTAAGGTCCTGCTCTTTTGAGCAACCGTATTTCCCAGTGGCGCAATTGGTTAGCGATCGGGACTTATACGACAGTTCTTGTTAGCTATGATGGGGTTGTAAGTTCGAGTCTCACCTGGGGAATGAAATTTTTATTAGATTTCATCATTAGTCATAAGGTTGTACACTCAATGCTGGCGACTTCCTGGCTGGAAAACATTTGTTTACTAAATGTACGTGCAGGGAACATTCTTTAAGGCAATGCTCCTATGTGCAACCGTAGTCCCCAGGGGCGCGATTGGTTAGCGCACGGTACTTATACGACAGTTCGCGTGAGCTGTGCCGGGGATGTGAGTTCAAGCCGTACCTGGGGAAACAATTTTTATTAGTTTCATATTTAGTCATGAGTTTGTATACTCAGTGCTGGCGACTTCCTGTCCCGAAAACATTTGTTTACTGGAGGTATGTGAAGGGAACATTCTTTAAGGCACTGCTCCTGCGTGCGACCTTGTTCCCAAGTGGCGCAATTGGTTAGTGCGCGGTACTTATACGACAGTTTTCGTGAGCTATGCCTGAGTTGTGAGTTGGAGCCCCACCTGGGGAATGAATTTTTATTACTTTTCATAACTACTCATGAGGTTAATTGTACACTCAATGCTGGTGACTTCCTCGCTCGAAAACATTTCTTTACTGGAGGTATGTGCAGGGAACATTCTTTAAGGCACCACTCCTACGTGCGACCGTGTTCCCAAGTGGCGCAATTGGTTAGCGCACGGAACCTATACGAGAGTTATCGTGAGCTATGCCTGGGTGGTGAGTTCGAGCATCACCTGGGGAATGAAATGTTTATTAGGTTTTGTATTTAGTCATGAGGTCTTGTACTCATGCTGGCGACTTCCTGGCTCGAAATATTTGTTTACTGGGGGTATGTACAGGGAACATTCATTCTTGCACAGCTCCTTCGTGCAACCATATCCCCCAGTGACGCAATTGGTTAGCGCACGGTACTTATACGATAGTTCTCGAGAGCTTTGCCGGGGTTGTGAGTTCGAGCCCCACTTGGTAATGAAATTTTTATTAGTTTTCATAATTAGTCTTGATGTTAATTGTATACTCAATGCTGGCGACTGCCTGGCTCGAAAACATTTGTTTACTGGAGTTGTGTGTAGACAACAGTACTAAAGGAAACACTCCTACGTGCAACCGTATTCCCCAGTGGCGCAATTGGTTAGCGCACGGTACTTATACGACAGTTCTCGTGAGCTATGCCGGGGTTGTGAGTTCGAGCCTCACCTGGGGAATGGAATTTTTATTAGTTTTCATCATTATTCATGAGGTAAATTGTATACTCAATGCAAGCGATTACTAGCTCGAAAACATTTGTTTGCTGGAAGTATGTGCAGGGAACATTCTTCAAGGCTCCGCTCCTACGTGCAACTGTTTTCCACAGTGGCGCAATTGGTTACAGCACGGTACATAAACAACAGTTCTCGTGAGCTATGCCGGGGTTGTGAGTTCGAGCCTCACCTGGGGATGATTTTTTTTGTTAATTTTCATATTTGGTCACGAGAATGTATACTCAATGCTGGCGACTGTCTGGCTCGAAAACATTTGTATACTGAAGTTGTGTGAAGACAACAGTCCTAAAGGCAACCTCCTAGGGGCAACCGCATTCATCAGTGGCGCAATTGGATTCCACTTCCGGCCACGACAGTGCACGGACGTGCTATCATGTGCTCCCGTGTAGGGTTGGTTTCAGCGGCCCGTGTAGGCCGTGGTATCAGGTTGGCCGAAAAGCCATGCGAATATTTCCAGGATGTTCTGGCTCAGTTGGCATCGGGTGATTCTGTTTTGCACACCGTTTTATTGAACGGAAAGGTAAAAGCCAGGCCATATCGAGTGAAGCATGTCCTAGATAGCTCTGCTCGTCTTTCGTTGTTGCCCTAAGTGGTTGCCCTTAAGGCATACCAATAGAATCACGTTTATGCAAGGACGTTCAAGGAAGATGAGGGCAAAAAGGAGATGCTGGCGGCGGAGTCATTCAACGTGAAAGGCTATTACTGTATGGTGGTTGACCCCCGTGATCGAGGTGTGCGGCAGAAGTTGTACCTGCTTCTTCACGGCGTGCCGGACGAAGATTTGCGAGTCGCCTTAGCGCCTTACGGGAAAGTGACCGAAGTAAGCAGAGGAAAGGGGAAGATGCAGGGTTAAAATGACAAAGAATCAACCACTCGATCGGTTACGCTGAGGCTACACGCGGGCGTTTCCGTGGACGACCTGCCACACCAACTACGAGTTTCGGAAGACAACGCGCTCGTCGTCATTCCGGGCAGAGCACCACTCTGCCTCCAATGTCGGGGCATAGGTCACATTGGATGAGATTGCCGCGTGCCGCGCTGTCGTCGCTAAGGCCACAATAACGCTCAATGCGTGAGGTCATACGCAAGCATTATCAGTCCAGGCCGAAAAGACAAGGTGGATGAACACATAATCGATGCCATGGATGCTGAAGAAGCGAGCAGGGAAGACGGCAGTGCGAAAGGCTCTGCGACGCCCCCTTGACATTCTTCTGGGGCCGCACTTGAAGTGACCGAAGAAGGCGACAAGCACTATGCTGCGCCAGGAACAAATATAGACACGGCAACAGAAGACGACGACGCTACAGCAGCGAGCACGTCATCTAGAGCTGCGCGAGAGGACGGCCCGAGGGCAACGGATGACTTGATGACCGAGGCCGGAAACATCGCTTTAAAGCGAGCTCGTGAAACACTGGACAGTACAACAAATGTTGACTCATCGACCGCCGGGGAACCCCCCACAAAGACGGTGATTTGTCGGTGGCCTACCTTCAAGCCAAGACCAAACCTGCCGCCTGACCGCTGGGGCACTCAAACGTCACCTCCCCCGTAGCGGAGGAGGCGTTCCGACGCCTTCTACGCTGAGCATAACCGCTGTAGCGACGTGAGAGCGACACCAGGCCAAACAACGTTCATGATGTGGCAACTAACTTTAAAACTGGTATTCACGTTGTGACGTGTAACTCACGAGGACTCTGTTCGCGCAGGAGGCAATGCCAGATTAGTCCATTTTGTTGGAAAACGACATAGACCTGTACAAGAAACTAAAATGGAAAGTGAAATACAAACGGAGCAAATGGTTCAAATTTTTCGCTCTACGTGCGTTTGTCATGCTGTTGGGGGGTCAGGAGGTTGCGTCGTTTTTATACGAAGTTGTAGCGCGGTTGTTGAAAATGTGTCTACCTGCGATAGCGGTCGGCTGGTTGTGTGCGATCTCATTTTTTCTGGAATCTCTTGGCACGCTAAGTGTGTTCATGCACCAAACAGATCGCACGAAAGGGAAAGTTTTTTCAGAGCGGTTGAAGGGCTTTTGAAAACAGAGAGGAATGTTCTGTTTCTAGGAGATTTTAATTGTGTCTGTAGAGCTGAAGATAAAACAACGAGCATCAGTATGTGCGATAGAAGCGCTGAGCTGTTGAATACAACAGTGAATGAGAGAGAACTGGAAGATATCGGCTATGTAATGACGCGAAGAGGTGAAGTACGGTACGCGCCCTTTCAAGGTCATTCGCACGCGAGGTTAGACAGATTATGTTTGTCGGCAAAGTTGGTACCACTATGCTCACCTTACGAAACTCAACATCTTAGCTTTAGCGATTATTGTCTGATCAAGGTCAACATTGGCGAAAAACGTAAGGCTGTGAAGTTTAATTAGATTCTATGAAAATTGAATGAAAAACTGCTGCAAGATAAAATATTTATCACAAAAACCCAAGAATGCCTTTCAAATGCTGTTTTTTTGGAGACCAATAACTTTATAGCTGTTTGGGAGCAAATTAAGTGTGATATAAAGATGGTTGTGATAGAGAGAGCCTATGTATTACGTAATAAGGAAAGGCAACAAGAAAAGCACTCACAAAGCGAACTGGACTACATGTTGGGCGTAGAAAATGAAGAGCTGGGAAAATATAAAAAAGAAATAAAGGAGGTGAAAGCAAAGCCAGAATTCATCGACGAAGAAAAGTACCGCGGAGCAATGATAAGAGCTCGCACTGAAGGGCTGTGGGTGGGCGAAACGCCCACTAAGTGACTGCTCAGTGAAGAAAAGAAACATGCAGCAGACAAAGGGATAACTGAAATTCGATACCGCAATCACATTACCCGGGACCGCGAAAAGATAAGCCACGCCTTTGTTGAGTGTATATGAAACTTCTCAGCAATACAATTAATAACCCCAAACAATACAAAGAGAACTTTCTGGCCCTTATGCGGAGATTAGGAGACTCTGAGCGGGAGCTACTAGAAGTAGAAATCACTGTGGCAGAAATTGAAGCAGCTATAGATAACCTGAGTAACGGCAAGTCACCAGGGCCAGATGGGCTGGGTGCTGCCGTATACAAATGCTTCAAGACAGAAATGTCACTGGCCTTACAACGAGTTATCAAAAAATGCTACGAGAAGAAGCTGACACCTCATTTTTAGGACAGCACACGTAGTATTAATCCCCAAAACTGATGACCCCGCAAAGCTACTTTCAGTGGAATCCTACCGACCTATGAGTATAAGCAACACCGACTATAAAATATACATGAAGGTTCTAGCAAGACGGCTTCAAAGCATTGTCACATCTCTTGTCGGCCCGCATCAGACATGTGTTATTAAGAGCCGAACCATATTCACAAACATACACGTAGCCAGAAGTATTTTAGAATGCTGTGACGCAAAGCATGATCATGCACGTGGCCATGATTCAGGAAGATCTGCATAAAGCGTTCGATAAAGTTGTACATGAAGTTTTGTTTTTATTCCTGGAACATGTGAATGAAGGAACTGTCATTACCGAAGGTGTTAGATTGATGTATCACGACTCTACGGCGAATTTGTTAATCAACATAGAAGTAAGTGCTCCAATTCCTGTGCGCTCGAGCGCGAAGTAAGGTTTTGTTTTGTCGCCACTCCTTTTTGCGCTTTACTTGGAGCCATTTGGTTTGCGATTACTTGCAACACCAAGTATAAGGGTGTATACGTTTCTCAGCAGTCAAATTAAACTTTTAGCTTATGCTGACGACGTTGCAGTGTTTTGCAGTGACAAAGAACGTGTGCAAGAAGTTGTACGAATAGCTAGGAAATATTGTGCAGCAACGGGTAGTGCAAGTAGTTGGCCAAAATGCCTGGACTTTTTGCATGGTCAGTGGCAAAGCACACCTAAAGTTTATTGTAACATGAATTGGAAAATCATGCCGGGAAAGTACCTTGGCGTGCCTTTGGATCATTACCGCAACGCTATTGAGTATTGGTCTGAGGAAAATAAACGCATTAGAAATTGTACTGATAAGTGGTGTGGACGCAATTTTTAATGTTCGCCAGAACTTCCGTGTGCAATGTATTTTTGGTGTCAAAAGTGGTCTGTGTATTACAGGTGTTAACCGTGACACGTACTTCAGCCCAATAAATGTACCGAGTATTCGCGACCTTTATATGGGGATCGCAGTGGGAGCGCACGAGCCGGTGCAATTCACTTCATATGATAAAATATGGTGGTCCGGGGCTTTTACATTTGTTATTCAAGCAATTGGTGAGCAAATTTATGTTTGTTCGAGATCAGACTGATAATTTCTTGAGAGCAGTGATCCAAGCAAGACTGCAGAACCCCTTACCTAATTTTGTCGTGTCATCCTTTTCTTTCGAAGATGCGCCACTCAGTCCTCATTTGCGAGAAGTAGTTACGGCTACACGCCTGCTCAAGGAAAGATTTTCGTACGAATACTTGTCCGGCGTGCCTAAAAAGAAACTGTATCGTGACCTGCTTGATTTCTTTTTACCAGTGCCTGTCTATCAAGCTCCGTACAAGCTAGGTTCTGAGCGTGACGTGTTAAAGCGTGTTAAGAGAATGCCAGTCAGACCTGCTGTGAAAACATTCTTCTTTCAAGTGCATACCGGCACTCTCCCTGTACTGTCAAGGCTAAAAAGTAAAGGGCTTTTTGTACCGTGGTCCGTCAACTGTCTAATCTGCGGCAAACCAGAAACGATAAATCATATCTTTCTTGATTGCCATGATGCTGTTTTTTGTGGGACGTACTACAACGGACTCTAAAAAAGGATCTATACCTATAAACGCTTTCGGAATCCGTTTTCTTCCGTGTACAGCTGCAGGGGCAGTGCCGAGTGGCATATTAAGGTAGCTTTGCATGCATAGTATGTGGAAGACAACAATGGATGTTCGACATAATCGTATAGACGCTCATTCAGCAAGAGACTATTTTGTTGAGAGTATGCTGTATATACGAGACTTGTTTAAAGCGCAGCCTGAACCACCCGAGTGGTTACCTGTATTCGACCAATAGGCTTCTGTGAAGCCTTTTTAAACCACGTGCAATGGCCAAGCTGATGCTGGTGTTTTAATAGGTGTATATATTTTGTGCGTAATTCTTTTGCTTGTGGTTATTAAAATAAAAAAAATTCAGTGGTGCAATTAGTTAGCTCACGGTACTTATACGACAGTTTTCGTATGCAATGCCGGGATTGTCAGTTCGAGCCTCACCTGGGGAACGAATTTTATATTAGTTTTAAGATTTAGTCATGATGTTCTATACTCAATTCTGTCGACTGCCTGGCTCAAAAACATCTGTTTACTGTAGTTATGTGCAGAGAATATTCCTTAAGGCACCGCTCCTACGTGCAACTGCATTCCCCAGTGGCGCAATTGGTTAGCGCACCGTACTTATACGACAGTTCTCGTGAGCAATGCCGGGGTAGTGAGTTCGAGCCTCAGCTGTTAATGAACTTCTTATTAGCTTTAAGATTTAGCCATGAGGTTGTATTCTTAAGTTTGTCGACTTCCTGGCTCGAAAACATTTGTTTACTGGAGTTATGTGCAGGGAACATTCTTCAAGGCACCGCTCCTACGTGCGACCATATTCCCCAGTGGCGCAATTGGCATTCCACTTCCGGTCACCACAGTGTACGGACGTGTGCATCATGTGCTCCGTAGGGGCGGTTACAGCGCCCCAGATGGGGCGTGGAAACAGGATTGTTGCCGATAAAGGACAGGATTACGAAGTCGTACTGCCGCAATTGCCTACTGGTGCGTGGGTTCGGAATAATATTTTTCTACACGGAGATATCAAGGCAAGACCTTATCGTGCTGAAGATGTGTGCGATGCTTTGGTGTACCTGGGTATTCTGCCTGAGGTAGTTGCCTTAGGCGCATTCCAAATGAATCACGTCTGGGCTGTGACTTTCAGTACAGCACAAGGCACAAAGAACATGTTAGCACTTGGCGACGTAAAGATGAAGGGCAAGCGTGCATCGTCATTGACCCGAACAAACAAGACGTGCGCCTAAGCCTTTATTGGCTACTACATTATGTACCGGACGAAAACGTGCGCACCACGCTAGTAAATTATGGAAAAGTGACCGAAGTGACGAAAGAACGATGGCGCGTCCATGGAATTGCTGACAAAGTATCCTAGACCAGGATAGTAAACCTGCAGCTGAAAGTTGTGTGACCGTCGAAGACTTGCCACACCAGCTCCTATTGGGTGGCAGTAAACACGCTTTTGGTTGTGCAAGGACGGGCGCCACTTTGCTTACGGTGCCGACGAACGGGCCATATACGCCGGGACTGTCGTGTACCTCGCTGCGGCCGGTGCAAATGCTACGGGCACGAAAACAGCGAATGTGGCCAGACCTACGCCAGCGTGGCTGCGCCTGTGGCTGGTGATCGCGTCGCGGAATATCTAATAGACGAAGTTGAAGCAGAAGACGTCGCTGGCAGCAAGATTGAGGGTCCGGTGTTCACGCCCCTCTCTAAGGGCCCCAAGGACGATGGATGCGAAGCAGCTCAGAAGGTGCAAACCGGACGTATCAGACAACAGAGCAAGGATTTTAGCATCGTACCGTCAGACAAAAAGCGCGACGAGAAGGATGACAATACCGCGACGTCGACCGAACAGCCTGAAGTCATAAACACCACTATTTGGGTGGCATGTGCAAAGCGTTCGCGCGAGGAGAGCACTGAAAAATACGCAGGACAACAGAAAACGATTGGAAGTAAGCCGGCAGCCAAAACACGTGCACACAGGCGACTCAGCTCCGGGCTCAAGCCGAACGTCGCGGCGGGCGTGCGTCCACCGCCCAAGCCACCCTCGTAGTCACGAGGGAGAGACTTTCAACGAGAAACCAACATCAGTAGGTGAAAAACACTGTGACAAAGATGGCTTCATCATTATGTAAAGCATGTGGAGGGGGCACGACTTGTTCGTGTATACCCACAAATTCAACAACGAAAGCCAGGGTTGTATCACGTGGTGAGGTAAGAACCATGCAGTCCGCACTATCCTTCGCACGGCCTTCACAGCATGAAACAGAGTTACGTGTGGCTACCTTAAATGTGCGTGGCCTACGGTCTCGACGAAAGCAGTATCAGGTTAAACGCCTCTTTCTTGAGAACAACCTCGATATTGTAGCGGTACAGGAAACGAAGGTCGAAAGCAAAGAACCAGCGGACTGTATGGTCCAACCTTTTAGGCCCCGCTATAATGTTTGTATTTGTCACTCTGTTGGTACCTCGGGGGGGAGGGGGGGGTGCACCCTCTTCTTGCGCAATTGTTTAAGGTTAGTTTAAGAATGCGTTCATACTACCAATAATGGCCGCCTTGTCTCGTGTGATTTTGTTGGGTTTGGTGTGAAATGACGTATTATTTGTGTATATGCACCGAACAGCGCAACTGAGTGGTTACCCTTTTTTGCACGGGTCTAAGAGTACTTAAAATGTGAAAGAAATGTGATACTTCTGGGCGATTTCAACTGTGTGTGTTTCAGAGAAGATAGGAGCAAAAGGCTAACCACACGTGATCAAAGTGTCTTGTTGTTGTCAGAGCTTATGCAAGATAGGGAGTTGGAAGATGTAGGCAATGTTAAATAAAAATGGCCTTTGGTACACGCATTTCCAGCACGATTGCTGTGCCCGATTAGGCAGAGCGTACGTATCACAAGCACTTGCGCCGCTATGTAACAGTTATAAGCATAAGCCGGTAGCCTTCAGTGACCATAGCGCCGTAATGTTTACGATAGGTGTGAAGAAGAAAAAGTCAATCTATCCGTGGAAGTTGTGGAAAATGAACAATGAATTACTTAGCGATGAAGTCTTCGTGCGCTGCATTTCTGATGGAGGCGGAAATGTCGTAGGCCCGTGTGCTCAGATTTGGGTGCACGTTAAAGAACCCCAGGTGGTCGAAATTTCCGGAGCCCTCCACTACGGCGTCTCTCATAATCATATGGTAGTTTTGGGACGTTAAACCCCACAAATCAATCATGAAGTCTTCGTGGACAAGGTTAAAACGCTTATCGATAAAATACTCTTGACTGAGTCGAGGCGATTGGTCGCTGCATGGGAAGAGTTCAAGCAAGAAGTTAAAATTGCTGCAATTGAAAGATCATGCACTGTGCGTTACAAGGAAAAGACAAATGAAAAGGAACTACACGGCCAACTCGAACTCTTGTTGTCACTTGAGAGCACGCGACCAGGCACCTTAGTTAAAGAAATAAGAGAAGTAAAAAACCAGCTCGAAAAAGCGGATATAGGAAAGTACAGAAAAGCAGTTATACGCGCACGAGCAGAGCGCTTCTGGATAGGCGAAACACTGACGAAACGCTCGCTAAGCGAAGAAAAGCGCTACGCGTGCCGCAATGAAATAAAATGCTTAAGATATGGGGAGGTGACCACCACGAACAAACAATTGATAAAACAAGCATTTGTCAATTATTACAAAGGATTGCTGGGCAGCAGCGGCAAAAGAGAAAAATCCTTGGACGGCGAGTTCTTGTCAATAATGCCTACACTAGATAAGGAGACAACCGAACGCCTGGAGCAGCCAATTTCAGTTGGTGAAGTAGAAAAGACCATTGAAGAATTGTCTGAAGATAAAACGCCCGGCCCAGATGGACTAGGTGCAGCCTTTTACAAAACATTCAGAGATGAGCTCTCGGGGGTACTTTGTCGCCTCGTCGCAGAGGCTTATGAAGCGAAGGAAATTCCGCCGTCCTTTCGAAGGTCACATATTGTACTTATCCCGAAGAGTGATGACCCGGTAAAGCTCTTGTCGGTGAGCGCTTATCACCCTAAAAGCCTCACTAACACAGACTACACGATTTTTATGAAGGTGCTTGCCAAGAGATTACAAAGTGTGATAAAGGTATTAGTAGGACCGCACCAAACATGTGGAATTAAGGGTAGAACAATTGGCACCGACATCCACACCGCGAGGAGCACTCTCGAGTGCTGCGATGTATGGGACAGCCAAGTAGCGATGTTGCAACGAGATCTGGAAAAGGCTTTTGACCGTGTTGTGCATGCAGTACTATTTTCAATATTGGAACGTGTAAATGTTGGAAGTGTTATATTAGATGGCGTAAAAATGTCGTATAGCAACTACTTTGCTAGCCCTGTTATCAACAAGGAAGTCACGGAAAACTTTCCAGTCACTAGAAGTGCTCGTCAGGGATGTCCAATTTCCCCATTGTTATTTGCCTTGTATTCGGAGCCCTTTTGTTTGAACATAGGTAGCAATGAAAGAATACGTGGCTTTCAGTTGATGACGACTGAGGTCAAAGTATTGACATACGCAGCGAATATCGCTGTGTTTTGCAAGGACAAGGAAAGCATTAGTGAAGCAGTTAGCGTAGCAGATAAGTACTGCAAGTGGTCAGGCAGTGCCTTAGATTGGGATAAGAGTGCAGGTTTTTGGCATGGAACCTGGGACAAAAAGCCTGACGTCTTCGAAAAGGTGAAGTGGAGCTTCGTGCCGACGAAGTATCTTGGTGTACAATTGCAGAGTTATAACCATCCCACTGAATATTGGAAAGAAGAGACATAAAACTTAAGAGAGAAAGTGAACGAATGGGGAGGGAAAAACCTTTCGATGTTCGCCAGGTCAACGGTCTGCAATATATTTCTAGCGGCCGAAATTTTGTATTTACTTCAAGTGCTGTGCATGAACCACTGAAGCATAAAAAAGGTACACAGAGTTTTTGCAACTTTGGTTTGGGCCTCCAAGTGGGAACGTTCGAGCCGTACAAATCTTTTGCGCTCAGTGAAGGCGGGTGGGCAGGGACTAGCCCACTTATTTCTCAAGCAAATAGTTTCAAGGTTTATTTTTTTGTGTGATCAGAAGCATCCTTTCCTGCATACTATGCTTCAAATTAGATTAGGCTGTCATCTACCCGAGTTTATTGTATCTTACTGATGTGCTCGGCGCATAGGCATTCATGGTTATCTGCGGGAAGAGATGTCTGCTTTCAATATACTAAAGGTACGGTTTTCATTACAGTGTCTAAGTGGGTGACAAAAAGACAACTATAAGAGGACTATACTGACGTAATGCTACCTGTGCTGATGTACCGTACGATGTACGGAAAAGGTCCTGGGAAAAACGTCCTGATAAGGATTAAAATAATGGGGGTACGAGCAAAGACATTTTTCTTTCAACTACACACTGGATCACTTCCTGTAAAATCATGGCTACAGGAAAAAGGTTTATTTGTTTCATGGTCTGTTATTTGTCTTTTATGTCACAAGCCAGAGAGCATCGATCACCTTTTTTTAGATTGTTTCGACGCTACTTTTCTTTGGAACATTCTGCAAAGAACATAAAAAGCTACCTTTAACGCCTTATGGAATCCATTTTCTACCTGTTTATAGTGAGACAGGCATACCGTAAAATATGTTTATGTTAAGTATGCACGCTATCTGGAGAGCATGCATGGCATATCGTAGTCTTGATGTTAATGCTCGCCCTGCCAGAGAATGCTTCATTGAAAGCATAGCCTATATAAGAGATATGATAAATGCAGGAGATGAGCAACCAGAGTGGCTACCTGCATTGAACGAAATTGTCGCGCTTAAACGTTTTTGATCATATTACACCAAGCAAAGTGTGGTTGGCATTTTTAAATGCTTGTTTGTACTTCTTGCGAAAGTGTTTGTATTAATGTGTGTACAAGATGTACTTAACGCTGAATAAAGAGAAAACTCAGTGGTGCGATTGCTTAGCGCATGGTACTTCTACGACAATTCTCATAGCTATGCCGGGCTTGTGAGTTCGAGCCTCACCTGGGGAATGAACTTTTTATTAGTTTTCAGATTTATTCATGAGGTTGTATGCTCAATTCTGTCGACTTCCTGGCTCGAAAGCATTTGTTTACTGGAGTTATGTGCAGGGAACATTCTTTAAGGCACCGCTCCTTCGTGCGACCGTATTCCGCAGTCGCGCCATTGGTTAGCGCATGGTACTTATACGACAGTTCTCGTGAGCTATGCCGGGGTTGTGAGTTCGAGCCTCACCTGGGGAATGAACTTTTTATTAGTTTTCAGATTTAGCCTTGAGGTTGTATACTCAATTCTGTCGACTTCCTGGCTCGAAAGCATTTGTTTACTGGAGTTATGTGCAGGGAACATTCTTTAAGGCACCGCTCCTTCGTGCGACCGTATTCCCCTGTCGCGCAATTGGTTAGCGCATGGTACTTATACGACAGTTCTTGTGAGCTATGCCGGGGTTGTGAGTTCGAGCCTCACCTGGGGAATGAACTTTTTATTAGTTTTCAGACTTAGCCATGAGGTTGTATACTCAATTCTGTCGACTTCCTGGCTCGAAAGCATTTGTTTATTGGAGTTACGTGTAGGGAACATTCTTTAAGGTACCGCTCCTTCGTGCGACCGTATTCTCCAGTGGCGCAATTGGTTAGCGCACGGTACTTATACGGCAGTTCTCGTGAGCTATGCCGGGGTTGTGAGTTCGAGCCTCACCTGGGGAATGAACTTGTAGCGGCGTGAGAAGAGAGACGTGAGAAGACGTCGAAGGCGGCCGACGGGGCCGTGCCGATCTCGCCACTTTATTGCACGCCAGAAGAGGAGCCGCGGTGGCTGTCCACGTCCGACACGCCAGGTCTGTGAGCTCGTTCTAATTCTCGCGCAGCTCGAGCTCGCGCCAGCTGCGCGAGAGACGCGGCGCGGTGATGGAAAAAATGATGATGATGATGATGGCACTACAAACTTTTTATTAGTTTTCAGATTTGGCCATGAGGTTGTATACTCAATTCTGTCGACTTCCTGGCTCGAAAGCTTCTGTTTACTGGAGTTACGTGCAGGGAACATTCTTTAAGGCACCGCTCCTTCGTGCGACCGAATTCCCCAGTGGCGAAATTGGCTAGCGCGCGGTACTTTTATGACAGTTCTCGTGAGCTATGCCAGAGTTGTGAGTTCGAGCCTCACCTGGGGAATTAACTTTTTATTACTTTTCAGATTTGGCCATGAGGTTGGTTATTGTGATGTTTGTTGGTGAGGTTCGTCGCGCCGCAGAGCGTGTGACGCGTTGCGGATGGAGGAGACGGTATCTGACGTTAACAAACCACACTACAATTGTATTTGACAGCATACACACACGAAATACATAAAGCGGCAGCGTACACTACTAGTCAATTGTCTCACGTGGCGGTGCTTGGGGACCAGGAGGCTGTGGGCTGGTTGAGTCCCTGTGATGACGTAATCGTCGTCGGGTAGATGTCCGGTGTGGCAACGACGTAGCAGCAGCAGGGGTTAAGGGCCGAGTGAACGAACCGTCGCTCGGTAGCCGGTAGCCAGACAGGGCTCGTCCGCGCCAGGCCAGGACCTTGCGACGCTCGTCTCGACGGCGGTGGACAATCTGGAACCTCGCGCGTAGGTGCGGGTTCTCCGAGAGCAGCAGGCCGCGTCCCAGGTCTTGCCAGGCGAGGACCGTGAGGCGCTCGCTGTCCCGAAGACAGGCGCCCTGTGTATGCGAACCTCGCGCGTAGATGCGGGTTCTCCAACAACCTGCCGCCCGTTCTGCCGGCGTTCCAAAAAAAAAAACTGTCTCGCCTGCGCGCGCCCTTCTTAATCTTCTCTGCAGCCCGAGCTCCTTCGTTTTTCTCGCCTTCCAGCGATCGGCCACTCCGTCGTCTGCTCTCGCTTTCCCTGCTTCGTCACATTACCCCCCCACTTAAGAAGGTTCTTCGCTGTGAAGAACTTGCAGCTGCCACTGGATCCCTTGGGACACCGTAGTACACGCGCACTCGGAGCACTGCACTACACTTCCGAGCCCCGCACACTCGGCACACATAAGAGACACAAAAGTTGTCACCAGTGTTCAGGGCCCCGCACACCCGACACTCTCAAAGGTACTCGCAAGACGAGATGAAAGTTGGTCCGTCACGGTAAGTAATGTGCACCGAAAAAAAAAAATTCCATCAATTATACCCGACACTGCGAAATCCTCAAGCCGTGTAGCGATGATGTTCATGCGCTTGGCAACCGGCTCATATAGTCTGCTCCTACATTCTCACTGCCTTTAATATATTCAACGCTGAAGTCGTACTCCATGAGTATGAGGCTCCAACGTAGAACACGGCTGTTGATGTGTTTGGCGGAGTTGATGTAAACGAGAGGCTTGTGGTCGCTTTGTAGTATGAACGTTCGCCCGAACAAGTAAATATGAAATTTCTGGATGGCCCACGTGAGTGCCAGAGCTTCGCGCTCGATTGTCGAATAGGCAGTTTCTCGTGGTTGCAGTCGTCGGCTAGCGTACGACACTGGGTGTAGCATAGCACCATGCCGCTGCATAAGTATGGCACCTACGCTTGTTGACGAGGCGTCGGTGCGAAGTACAAAAGGCTGAGCGAAATCGGGTGCTCTCAAGACAGGTTGTGTAGACAGCATGGTCTTGAGTGCATCGAAGGCTTTCTGTTCCTGCACTCCCCAAATTACTTTGTTAGGGGCTCTCTTTTTAGTCAGTTCAGTTAATGGTCCTGCTATCTCGGAGTACTTGTGGACGAAATCTCTGTAATAGCCCGTAAGTCCAAGGAAAGAGCGTACTTCTTTTTTCGTCTGTGGGCGCTTGGCTGCCCGTATTTTATCAAGGGTTTCGATCTGGGGTTTGATGATGCCATTTTCGACGTGATGACCGAGGAACTTTACTGACCGCTGACCAATCTCACTTTTCGTTGGTCGAATCGTCAACCCGGATTCGCTAACTCGTTGAAGAAAGGCTTCAAGTGTGGCCACGTGTTCTGTCCACGTCTCGGTTGCAACGAGCACATCGTCGAAGTAAAAGTAAATATGGGGTATATCTGCTACCACCTTCCTCATTAGACGGTTGAAGACAGCTGGGGCGGTTTTAATGCCAAACGGCATGAAACGAAACTGATAAAGGCCTGCTGATGTAGAAAACGCTGTCATTGCTTTGGACTCTTCATGCATCGGGACTTGCCAATACC
Organism: Rhipicephalus microplus; assembly: GCF_013339725.1. Lineage (NCBI taxonomy): Eukaryota > Metazoa > Arthropoda > Arachnida > Ixodida > Ixodidae > Rhipicephalus > Rhipicephalus microplus. Next base: position 117,449 of record NW_023610938.1, on the reverse strand, counting down.
CTTTAGCAAAGTCGAACTTAGAAAAATATCGTGCCTTCCCCAGTTGTCCAAAAATAACATCAACTCGAGGTATGGGCTCATTGTCGTTCAGCAGTATCTTGTTGAGTTGCCGGAAGTCAATGCATAGACGTATTGTCCCGTCTTTTTTCTTGACAACTACTATCGGCGACTGGTAGGGAGACTCAGATGGCTCGATGATGCCTTGCTTCAGCATGTCTCTAATTTCTTGTTGAACTGCCTCTTTGGTAGCAAACGGTAGTGGATACGGCCGTATGTTCACTGGTGTATCCGTTGCGACATTCAACTTGCACTGGGTGAGATGTGTTCTGCCGGGAATGTCGGTGAATACATTCTCGTAGGTATGCAGTATTCTAGCGATCTGCGTGCGCTGTTTAGTAGAGAGTGCTTCCGATATGTTCACATCGGCAGCAGATTCTTTTTGCTGAAAAGGTACGCATGGTAGATCGTCGTGCTCAGTATCATCAGCCAGACACGCGACTGACGCTTCTTTTGTTGGCTGTGGTACCGATGGTCGTTCTTGATATTTTTTGAGGAGGTTGACGTGAAACAGAGATGTTCGCGTTCCTAAATCAATAACGTAATCCACGTCATTCTTCCTCTCTAGAACTGTGAAAGGCCCTTTCCATGTTAGAATCAGTTTGTTGTTGTCCGACGGGAGTAGCAGCAGCACCTTGTCTCCAACAGCTAAACGCCGTGGTCTAGTCTTCATGTCATAGTGCTTCTTCTGCACAAGTTTGGCTTTCTGCAGCTCCTCCTTGGCTAGACGACAAGTGTTTTCAAGACGTCTCCGCAGGTCAACTACATAGCCGTACGAGGTCTTCGTCTCATCATCTAGATGATTACCAGTCCACATCTCTTTCAATATTGACATGGGCCCTCTGACGTAACGGCCATACAGTAAGTCAAACGGGGCGAAGCCCAAACTTGACTGCGGAACTTCTCTATAGGCGAAAAGTAAAGGCGCTAAGTACCGGTCCCAACTTTTCGGGCACTCTTGACACATTCGTCTTATCATTCGTTTAAGTGTGCCATTGAACCTCTCGACAAGACCATTTGCCATGGGATGATATGGTGTCGTCGGCAACTGTGTGAAGGATAGAAGCCTGCTGAATTCGCGCATTAGGTGGGACGTAAAAGACGTGCCTCGGTCGCTGATGATTTCCTGAGGTACCCCCACTCGCGAGAACATCTCCAACAGTGCTTCAGCGATCCTTTCTGTTTCAATGCTTGGCAGCGCCACCGCATCAGGATACCGCGTTGCCATGTCCACCATTGTCAAAACGTATCTATTCCCTTTTTCTGACTTGGGAGATAATGGTCCCACAATGTCAATGGCCACTCTCTTAAACGGTGTATCAATGACGGGGGTTTTACCCAACGGTACTCGCCCAACTAAGTGTTTTGGGAAAGTTCTCTGGCACGTGTCGCACGATTTCACAAATCGTGTGATGTCAGAAAGTACCCCTGGCCAATAGAACTCCTCGAGGATACGGTCTGTTGTGCGTTTTATACCCTGATGGCCCGCAAGAATTCCTTCATGAGCCATTTGCATTACACAATGGCGGAGGGCTGTAGGTACAACAAGTTGTTCAGTTTCTCTCTTCGATCTGAGCTTGTACCTCCTGTATAGAATTTCTTCTTTTGTGAAGAAAAGAATCTCGGCAAACCTGGTCTGGATGGGTTTATCGACGGCCTCAAAGCATTTCTGTAAGCTAGCGTCATCCCTCTGACTTTTCTGCAAGTCACGTGCACTCATATCTAGGGGACTTATTGTTGGTACCGGCAGGCGACGAGAACTCCGTCCGACTGTCGCGGCGACTTCGTTTTCCTTTGATTGCCTCGCAACCGAAGTGAATGCATCTGTAGTATAAGATCCAGTCAGCGATCCGTCGTCCGCTCCCACCCTAGATGATATTTTCATCGGACTAGCTGGACGTAGGTGTCTTTTCCAATCTTGATCAGGATCGGAGGCGTCACGGACCCCTTGGACGTTTCCCAGAACGACGTCATACAGTGGGTCATCCATGCAGATCGCGCGAGTCTTGCCTGAGAAAAAGGGTGAAATAATTCGCACGTCTGCCTCCGGCAGTTTCAGTACCCTTCGATCAAGAAGACACACAGAGGAAACTTTCCCCGTCAGATTGCTGACTGGTACAAGGGACCTTCTCACAATAACCGAGTCGCATCCTGTATCCCGTAAGACCGTAACGGGCTGGTTTTCAAGGACGCCTTCGGCCGTAGGCATAGACTTGTCCTCCCACTTGATTCTCGTACGTTTCGAGCAATCAGTACCTTGCCGGGAAGCCTGTGTCTCCTGGTTTGATGCTTTCGGACCTTCTGCTTGCTCTTTCAGGCACGAGGCTTTACCGCTTCCCTTGTTAGGGCAGTCCTCTTTGCTATGCCCACTACGTCTACATTTTCCGCAGAAGGCTGGTTTTGTCCTTGGCCCTTTAGTATTTGCCCAGCAATCTGAGGCCTTATGACCGCGCTTTCCACAAAGCAAACAATGTGGTTTGTCCTTTTCCTCTTTCCGTAGTGCGGCCTGCGCTCGATCTGGTGGCTTTTTATGGTCCTTGTCGTCCTTACCTTTACCAAGGTTGACGAAACCCTGCGCCTCCATATAATGATCAGTAGCTTCTACTAGCTTTTCAATTCCTCGGCAATCCCTTTCCCGCAGGAAGATTGCCAGCTTCTCGTGGCACTGCGTGATGAATTGCTCTGAAACAATAACGTCTCGTAGAGCTTCGTACGTCCGTTCGGTCTTGGCCATCTCTTGCCAATGGTCGAAATAACCTAGTAATCGCCCAGCGAACTGTCGACCCGTTTCGCAGTCCTCAGGCTTCGCCGACCGAAACTTAGTGCGGTAGCCCTCCTCTGTAAACCGGAAGCGCTGCAACAACGTTTTCTTTAACGTTGCGTAATCCATGGCATGGTCAGGTGCCATTCTGCCAACAACACTTAGCGCTTCACCTGTCAAACAAAGGCTCAGTGAAAGGGCCCACTTGTCTTGCGGCCAATCCTGGCTCCTGGCGACGCGTTCAAAGCGCTGGATGTACGCGTCCAGCTCGTCGCGAACTTCGTTGAAGGGCGGTATGAGTTTGTGCGGACTTTCGTAGCTTTGAGGAGAACCCATGTGCGGACCCTCTACTGATTGACCTGTAATTGCTGTGAGCTTGTCCGTCTCCATCGTCAACCGTCAGACCCGCATAAGCGACGCGCTGCTCTTTTATAGGATAAGAGCGGTCCTGTCGCGGACGCCAGATGTGATGTTTGTTGGTGAGGTTCGTCGCGCCGCAGAGCGTGTGACGCGTTGCGGATGGAGGAGACGGTATCTGACGTTAACAAACCACACTACAATTGTATTTGACAGCATACACACACGAAATACATAAAGCGGCAGCGTACACTACTAGTCAATTGTCTCACGTGGCGGTGCTTGGGGACCAGGAGGCTGTGGGCTGGTTGAGTCCCTGTGATGACGTAATCGTCGTCGGGTAGATGTCCGGTGTGGCAACGACGTAGCAGCAGCAGGGGTTAAGGGCCGAGTGAACGAACCGTCGCTCGGTAGCCGGTAGCCAGACAGGGCTCGTCCGCGCCAGGCCAGGACCTTGCGACGCTCGTCTCGACGGCGGTGGACAATCTGGAACCTCGCGCGTAGGTGCGGGTTCTCCGAGAGCAGCAGGCCGCGTCCCAGGTCTTGCCAGGCGAGGACCGTGAGGCGCTCGCTGTCCCGAAGACAGGCGCCCTGTGTATGCGAACCTCGCGCGTAGATGCGGGTTCTCCAACAACCTGCCGCCCGTTCTGCCGGCGTTCCAAAAAAAAAAAACTGTCTCGCCTGCGCGCGCCCTTCTTAATCTTCTCTGCAGCCCGAGCTCCTTCGTTTTTCTCGCCTTCCAGCGATCGGCCACTCCGTCGTCTGCTCTCGCTTTCCCTGCTTCGTCACAGTTATATACTCAATTCTGTTGACTTCCTGGCTCGAAAGCTTTTGTTTACTGGAGGTACCTGTAGGGAACATTCTTTAAGGCACCGCTCCTTCGTGCGACCGTATTCCCCAGTGGCGCAATTGGTTAGCGCACGGTACTTATACGACAGTTCTCGTGAGCTATGCCGGGGATGTGAGTTCGAGCCTCACCTGGTGAATGAACTTTTTATTAGTTTTCAGATTTATCCATGAGGTTGTATGCTCAATTCTGTCGGCTTCTTGGCTCGAAAACATTTGTTTACTGGAGTTATGTGCAGGGAACACTCTTTAAGGCACCGCTCCTTCGTGCGACCGTATTCCCCAGTGGCGCAATGTGTTAGTGCACGGTGCTTATACGACAGTTCTTGTGAGCTATGCCGGGGTTGTGGGTTCGAGCGTCACGTGGGGCATGAACTTTTTATTAGTTTTCAGATTTAGCCATGAGTTTGTATACACAATTCTGTCGACTTCCTGGCTCGAAAGCATTTGTTTACAGGAGTTATGTGCAGGGAACATCTTTAGGGCACCGCTCCTTCGTGCGACCGTATTCCCCAGTGGCGCAATCGGTTAGCGCACGGTACTTATACGACGGTTCTCGTGAGCTATGCCGGGGTTGTGAGTTCGAGCCTCACCCTGGGGAATGAACTTTTATTAGTTTTCAGATTTAGCCATGAGGTTGTATACTCAATTCTGTCGACTTCCTGGCTCGAAAGCATTTGTTTACTGGAGTTATGTGTAGGGAACATTCTTTAAGGCACCGCTCCTTCGTGCGACCGTATTCCCCAGTGGCGCAATTGGTTAGTGCACGGTACTTATACGACAGTTCTCGTGAGCTATGCCAGGGTTGTGAGTTCGAGCTTCACCTGGGGAATGAACTTTTTATTAGTTTTCAGATTTGGCCATGAGGTTGTATACTCAATTCTGTCGACTTCCTGGCTCGAAAGCTTTTGTTTACGGAAGTTACGTGCAGGGAACATCTTTAAGGGCACCGCTCCTTCGTGCGACCGTATTCCCCAGTGGCGCAATCGGTTAGCGCACGGTACTTATACGACAGTTCTCGTGAGCTATGCCGGGGTTGTGAGTTCGAGCCTCACCTGGGGAATGAACTTTTTATTAGTTTTCAGATTTGGCCATGAGGTTGTATACTCAATTCTGTCGACTTCCTGGCTCGAAAGCTTTTGTTTACTGGAATTACGTGCAGGGAACATTCTTTAAGGCACCGCTCCTTCGTGCGACCGTATTCCCCAGTGGCGCAATTGGCTAGCGCGCGGTACTTTTACGACAGTTCTCGTGAGCTATGCCGGGGTTGTGAGTTCGAGCCTCACCTGGGGAATTAACTTTTTATTAGTTTTCAGATTTGGCCATGAGGTTGTATACTCAATTCTGTTGACTTCCTGGCTCGAAAGCTTTTGTTTACTGGAGTTACGTGCAGGGAACATTCTTTAAGGCACCGCTCCTTCGTGCGACCGTATTCCCCAGTGGCGCAATTGGTTAGCGCACGGTACTTATACGACAGTTCTCGTGAGCTATGCCGGTGTTGTGAGTTCGAGCCTCACCTAGGGATTGAACTTTTTATTAGTTTTCAAATTTATCCATGAGGTTGTATGCTCAATTTTGTCGACTTCTTGGCTCGAAAACATTTGTTTACTGGAGTTATGTGCAGGGAACATTCTTTAAGGCACCGCTCCTTCGTGCGACCGTATTCCCCAGTGGCGCAATTGGTTAGCGCACGGTACTTATACGGCAGTTCTTGTGAGCTATGCCGGGGTTGTGGGTTGGAGCGTCACGTGGGGCATGAATTTTTTATTAGTTTTCAGATTTAGCCATGAGTTTGTATACACAATTCTGTCGACTTCCTGGCTCGAAAGCATTTGTTTACTGGAGTTATGTGCAGGGAACATCTTTAGGGCACCGCTCCTTCGTGCGACCGTATTCCCCAGTGGCGCAATCGGTTAGCGCACGGTACTTATACGACGGTTCTCGTGAGCTATGCCGGGGTTGTGAGTTTGAGCCTCACCCGGGGAATGAACTTTTTATTAGTTTTCAGATTTAGCCATGAGGTTGTATACACAATTCTGTCGACTTCCTGGCTCGAAAGCATTTGTTTACTGGAATTATGTGCTGGGCACATGCTTTAAGGCACCGCTCCTTCGTGCGACCGTATTCCCCAGTGGCGCAATTGGTTAGCGCACGGTACTTATACGACAGTTCTCGTGAGCTATGTCGGGGTTGTGAGTTCGAGCCTCACCTGGGGAAGGAACTTTTTATTAGTTTTCAGATTTAGCCATGAAGTTGTGTATACTCATTTCTGTCGACTTCCTGGCTCGAAAGCATTTGTTTACTGGAGTTATGTGCAGGGAACATTCTTTAAGGCACCGCTCCTTCGTGCGACCGTATTCCCCAGTGGCGCAATTGGTTAGCGCACGGTACTTATACGGCAGTTCTTGTGAGCTATGCCGGGGTTGTGGGTTGGAGCGTCACGTGGGGCATGAATTTTTTATTAGTTTTCAGATTTAGCCATGAGTTTGTATACACAATTCTGTCGACTTCCTGGCTCGAAAGCATTTGTTTACTGGAGTTATGTGCAGGGAACATCTTTAGGGCACCGCTCCTTCGTGCGACCGTATTCCCCAGTGGCGCAATCGGTTAGCGCACGGTACTTATACGACGGTTCTCGTGAGCTATGCCGGGGTTGTGAGTTTGAGCCTCACCCGGGGAATGAACTTTTTATTAGTTTTCAGATTTAGCCATGAGGTTGTATACACAATTCTGTCGACTTCCTGGCTCGAAAGCATTTGTTTACTGGAATTATGTGCTGGGCACATGCTTTAAGGCACCGCTCCTTCGTGCGACCGTATTCCCCAGTGGCGCAATTGGTTAGCGCACGGTACTTATACGACAGTTCTCGTGAGCTATGTCGGGGTTGTGAGTTCGAGCCTCACCCGGGGAATGAACTTTTTATTAGTTTTCAGATTTAGCCATGAGGTTGTATACACAATTCTGTCGACTTCCTGGCTCGAAAGCATTTGTTTACTGGAATTATGTGCAGGGAACATTCTTTAAGGCACCGCTCCTTCGTGCGACCGTGTTCCCCAGTGGCGCGATTGGCTAGCGCACGGTACTTATACGACAGTTCTCGTGAGCTATGCCGGGCTTGTGAGTTCGAGCCTCACCTGGGGAATTAACTTTTTATTAGTTTTCAGATTTAGCCATGAAGTTGTGTATACTCATTTCTGTCGACTTCCTGGCTCGAAAGCATTTGTTTACTGGAGTTATGTGCAGGGAACATTCTTTAAGGCACCGCTCCTTCGTGCGACCGTATTCCCCAGTGGCGCAATTGGTTAGCGCACGGTACTTACACGACAGTTCTCGTGAGCTATGCCGGGGTTGTGAGTTCGAGCCTCACCTGGGGAATGAGCTTTTTATTAGTTTTCAGATTTAGTCATGAGGTTGTATAGTCAATGCTGGCGGCTGCCTGGCTCAAAAACATTTGTTTACTGGAGTTATGTGCTGACAACAATCCTAAAGGCACCGCTGCTACGTGCAACTATATTCCCTAGTGGCGCAATTGGTTGGCGCGCGGTACTTATGTGTCAGCCCCACCATGGGAATGACTTTTTATCAGTTTTCGAATTAAGTCATGTGGTTTTACACCTATCGACTGCCTGGTTGAAAAATATTTCTTTACAGAAGTTATCAGCTTGCTCCTCAGCGCAACTGCATTGCCCATTGGAGCAATTAGTAGAATTGGACTTCAGACTGCTGAAGGGTGCAGACTTGTTTATCACATGCTTTCAGGAGATGGTAAAAGCCGCGATAAAAGGAATTATGAGCGAGATTGCGGCGGCTATGAAGGTATTTGGCTACGCTAGTGTTTCGAGGTAATGTTGTTTTGAATACTTTATTTTTGCATCTGCACGTGGAAGCCAGACCTCACCGAGAAGAATATTTCCGGGTTACGCTGGCACGTCTGTCACTGCTGCTCGTATACAGCCCTGCTGGCCTCACAGGTTAGTCATGTTTGGACAGTGACATTTAATAGCACGTAAGATATGCAGGAAGCTGGGGCCTGTGGCGAAATGAAAGTGAAAGGCCAGTGATGTTTGGTCGTCGACCCAGCGAATCACAGTGTACAGCCGCGGCGACATCTGTGTAGTGCACGCAAGCAGCCAGTTTTTGCTCTGTGGGGTGAAACCTTGAGGCAGTATCGGTCTCTAATGTGGTCAGCCTCACAACTAGGACACGAATGCTCCTGATACACCACTTCGAAGCCCGAAACTGTCTCAATGTTTTGCGCCGCGGAGCAAAAACTGGCTGCTCGCGTGCTCCGCACAGACGTTGGGCAATGTCAGGGTGAACACACGAGCATGTGGCCGCGCATCGAAGCGTCGCGACGCATGTGCACATGAACACACGGGAGCTGCTTTACGTCGTCGGCTACATCGCTTGGGCGTGCAAATTGATAGTAGCCAAGAGCCGGTTTCGCTTGTCTGTAGTACAGGAAGAGCGGCACACTCGTGTGCGCCTTCGCCACTTGGACTCCATGCGCGGCCGCACCGGCTGCACTGGCGCTCCTCAAAGCGCTGCCATGCTGAGCCGTCTTCGTTGTAACTGTGCTCGCCGCTTTACAGACCAAATAAGACCTGTCTAGAGTAGTCGAGCGGCCGGCTGCGGACTGCGCAAGCGCCGCGTGCCGGCTGTTGCTGGGTTCAAGATTGGTTGGATGCAAGCGCCAAAAGCCCGCGTGTGGCACGTATACTTGCGGGCTAAATGCGATGTGCAGCCTGTGACTTGTGACGCAAGAGAAATTCAGTTATCTGGGTTACTTTCTATTCCTTTTTCTTTGCGTGCTATCGCCTGTGGAACCCCCGCTGTTCGTGATAAGCGTGGATGCACACCGAAATGTCCGCGATAGATTTGACAACCGCGCGTGATTGAACAGAAAAAGTATCGGCGTTCCAGTGAGCGGTGACGTCAACACCTATGAGCACATGAAGTTACAAACGCAAATGATGACTGACGCAAAGACGCTTTTTTTGCGATGGCTCCATGGCTAACTAAGGAAGAGCGGCGAGCGATCGCCATAATGGGGGTGCACAATTATTCATAGAGCGATTCTTGATGCTACAAGACCTCTGATGGGAACTGTGAGCGGAATCTTGAAGGCGTACCGAGAAACAGGTCGCATTCAAGACGCTTCACGGGGTCGCCTTGCAAGGGCTACGTCGCATGAAGAAGACATTGATTGTGGCCGCATCAGCAGCAGACCCCTTTCAAAGTGCGAAGGAAATCAGGGATGAGTTCGGCTTGAGAAGTGTCAGCCTGCCAACAACAAGGCTGAGGCTTCACGAAGCTGGAATACATAGCAGGCTAACGTCCCAAAAAACTCTGCTGGAAGAATCGCACAGAATAGCTCGACTTGAATTCACCTCCATGTGCGAGTCGTGGAATACCGGCAACTAGCGTGAAGTATATATATTTACCGACAAAGCTTCGTATTGCACCTGGTGGGACGTTGAGAGAAGGGTGCGAAGTGAAGAAAAGCGCAGCAGGGGCTGAACTTTTCTTTTCGTGTTATGTATCAAGATGCAGCTACGAAATTTCCGCTTTCCGCCACCAGTACTATATACAGTTACTTGCTGTATTTCTTGCATGCTCAAACTGTGGTTAGTTTTTGTTTGCTTTGTGACTTACTAGCCGCCAACATGCTGCTCTGCAATTCGTTTGCTAAATTACGTCGGGCCTAGTCAAGTAGCATAAGCCGCAACCCGTATGCGAAATAGTGTGACTAGATTACTTGGAATACAGCTGAGCCTTCACCTTGCACTACAATGTGAAAACATTAAAGGCGGTCGTTTAGGGCTGCAGATGTGGAATCTACGCGGAGAACCAGTGCAGTGCAGCCAATAAAGCCACATTAGGTTCGCTTCATCAGTGTGATCGTAACAGTCTGTGTTACTCTGCTCGCTGCCGACAGGGCTTGATTAATTTGTGCGCTCTTCACTGTTTCGGTAAAGAGGATTTCAACTTTTTTGCTGCAGGTTCGAGGATCGATACATATGGAAGGTCCGTTCCAATGGCCGCTCAAGCGTACATGCGTGTGGTGCTGTCAGCCACACAGGTCTCGCGGACCACTTCACCGTATAGCAGGCCCAATGATGTCCGATGTTTGCATGGACATCTTTCAGTATAGTTTGGTGCCATACGTCCTTGATGGGCTAATTCCCGATGGCCTCGTTTCGCTACAGCAAAATGGGGCGTCCGTACACACAGCCAGGCGTGTCGAAGAGTTACTGGATGACTTGGGCGTATGCTCATTTGAATGACCGGCACGAAGCACAGACATAACTGAAAATGTTTTGGGCCTTATGAAAAAAAATGAGCAGATGGTCCGGCTTAACCATTGCTACAGCCGACGAACTCTGGGCAGCTATTCAAAAGGAATGGGAAATAATTCAACTGCTTCCTGAATATGTGAACTCCCTCTACGATTTTCTACCCAGAAGGATCGCGTCTGTGGCTGAACGGCAACGAGGACCCATTATTTATTGAGTGCGTGCATTTCAGTGATGCCCTCGAACCTTTCTTACTTTCACTTCGTCGAATTGAATAAACGTGTTATTTTAGTTTTACTTACTTTTCTCTTCACAGTATAAATAAATCATATGAGCCACACCCAGCTTAATCATGTGAGCCGCGCTATTTCGTTCGTCAAAGTAACTGCCCGATTTTTTCAAGATAGCGAATCGATGAACAGCTAGAATTTCCCTGCGTCAGGAGAACAAAGCTTTATGATGATGATGATGATTCCACAGCCATGGCTCATAACCACTCAGGGCGATTTATCGAAGGTCCAACTTCGTTTTCCTCAATCAGCCCTTTGAAACAACAGAATGCTTTCAACAAGCTGAACATGGAGTATTTGCTAATGAAAGCGCTATCCCGCTGATACAAAAGGCTTTTAGCATCAGGCCTCCAGTTTTATGAAACAATTGAAGTCAATACATCCCAGAACTATACTAAAGTTTTGGGTAATGTTAAGCGTCTTGCTGCCTCATTACACTCATCTTTGTTTCGCAAAATGCGTATTTTAGAGCATCACAAAAGGATAAATTTTAACGAAATCATGAATAGTCTAATCGAAATTGTTGCAGAGCTTAGCTGTATTATCCCGAAGCTATATTCTAAAAGTATTCTTTTAACTCAAAAGTCCATGCAGTAAAATATTATTCGCTTTGTCTGTGCCCATAGATGCTCTTATTCAAAATTAGTAAAAAAAACTGCGTGCTTTATTGTTAACGTCTGTTTCCCAACCTAAAGATTTTACATTTTAATTCATAAAACCGCACGAACACTGCAATGGTAAACACCAGATAACCAGGTTCAGTATTTCAATGTGCCTCCCCGAAATTTATGCTTACCTTACTGATTCTGGCGTTTCATATTTTGGTCTATTTGTGGCGTTAAGCGTCGTCAAGTCGCTGCGCTCTTTTGGTAAGCTAGAAAGCGAGAAAAAATAGAAATGATTTGAACGCTAACAATCGTTTCACTTCATTCAGATAGGAATGCATGAGGCGAAGCGTGTTTCATTTATCAGCTGCGGTGGCGGCTACACACCCTAAAGCAGGCAAAGAATAAGTGCCGTTTCCGTCCACTTTCGCTCGTGAAAATCGACAGGCCGATAACAGAAATGTTTCCGAGCACCAATGCCGCCCTTGCGGGCTTTTGGCGTTTCTATCCAACATACCTTGAACCCAGCTATTGCCGGTACGCGGCGCTTGCGCAGTCCGCGGCCGGCTGTTCGACTGTTCTAGACAGGTCTGATTCTGTCTGTAAGTCACAATTTTCACTGTTTTTATTTCAGTGTGTCAGATGAAGACTTGCATGTAGCACTCGCTTTGTATGTAAAGGTGACAGACGTCTCAAACGAGAACTAGAGGGGTCAAGGAATTCGGGACAAAGGGTCGACGACGTGCATAGTGCGGCTGAAGCTCTACAGTGGCACCAAGGTTGCAGACCGGCCGCGCCAGCTGAGCGTCACCGGAGATAGGGCCTTTTGCTCCATGACGACCACCACAGTGTCTGCGCCGTCTCAGCAAGGGCAACATTGGGCCTGAGTGTAGGGTTTCACGTCGCACACATTGCCACCGATTAGGCCAAGAAGACAGTGGGATGCTGGGCGTACTGGAGGAGAAGACACCGCAGAACTGGTCACGGACGAGGAAGACGCCGAGAAAGCCACGAGCGAAGTGCTGCCGAAGTATCGGTGGACGTGTAGTGGAAAATCTAATTCCATTGGAGAAGAAGCAAGACAGTCAGAAAAAGGAGGGACGCCTAAAATAAACAAAGACTGTAGGCAACGACACCGGCCGCATCGAAGGGGGATGACTGTGCGGCTGCGCGGTCACCATGTTGAATCGTGACGCAACGCTGAATGCGAGTGAAATCCTAAACACGGCCGAAGCGAAGGGACCACCGCCAAAAGCGGCGGCCTTCGGTGGGTTCAACTTCAAGCCAAAGCCGAACCTGCTACCGGATCTAAAGGTGGCAGGGCTACTACTCGCCATTGGTCATTGTGTTTCGCGGTGCGTCATGCGGCTACGGTGAGAACCAAGCTGCTGCTGACGTAAGAAGGGGGAGCTATGGCAGATTCGTGAACTGTACTTTCCCAATGAGGCTAAGTTAGGCTGCGTAAACCTCCAGCAAAAGACGCCATCGTAGTGGTGAAAGCACTCGTACGAGGTATTTGCTGTGCTGTCCGATCGTTCTCATAAAAAAAATCGCCATGGCGAATGACGGTGCACTCCGTTTTACGACGCTAAATGTTCGAGGGCTGTATTTCAGAAAGCGGCAATACAAGCTTAGCCACCTCTACTTCCTAACCAGTATTGATATAGCGGCAGTGCAGGAAACAAAAGTAGAGCTTGAAAAGCAGATGAACCGCATGGTGCTGTTGTTCCGTAATAGATACAATACAGCACGCGTTGTAGGAACATCAGCGGATTGTGACATTTTCGTTGGAAATGATTTGACCATAATATAAGAGAAGCTTGTTTCATGTCAAAGGGGAAAGCTACTGCTGGCTAACTTTTATTTGTAGTTCTTAGAGTCGCGTGCACATGTGTTGTTTGTTCACTCGCCGAATACCGAAAAGTAACGCTCGGCTTTGTGGAAAATGTACGCCAATATTTAGACTGTTCAAAAACCGTAGTAATGCTTGGAGAATCTAATTGTATGTGTTTCGCAGCAGATAGAATGAGCAACCGCCCAGTATGAGATAAAAACGCTCTTCTTTTAGGTGTCATTGTACAAGAAGCTGATATTGAGGATGCTGGTCACCTCTTGTAGAGTTATGACACGGCTCGCTGCCTTCACGCACTTTCAGGCCGAAAGCCATGATGGGTTAGACAGAGCATGTCTCGTAGACTTCGTACAAAAGTGCGGTGACGATGGCGTGAGACATGTGTCGTCCAACGATCATAGTCCTGTATTTTTCAGTATAGGCAAAAAGCAACTGAATTTGACATTCCACTAAAAGGCGTAGATCTTCAACGATGAGCAACTGCAGAGTGAATCACTTTGTAAATATGTGAGAGGAAAGCTGCATAAATTGACTTGACCTATACGAAGGCACCGTGCATGAATTGTGAATTTTTTAAGCAGGAAGAAGCGATTAAAGGAATGGAGTAAGCCACGATGGCTACGTATTACAAAAGGACGAAACCAAAACTACATAAGGCCATTTTTTTTATGTTGTGCGGACTTCAAACTGAAAGCCCAGGCCGTAAAACCAAAGAAACAAACTAAAGAGTCGGATGGAGCTGATCGAAGACAAGTTCTAAGTCGTAGTCAAAATACCATTATTTGAAAGGGGCCCCACTGCGGTGGTCTAGTAGCTAAGGTACTCGGCTGCTGACCCGCAGGTTGCGGGATCGAATCCCTGCCGCAGCGGCTGCATTTCCGATGGAGGCGGAAATGCTGTAGGCCCGTGTTCTCAGATTTCGGTGCACGTTAAACAACCCCAGGTGGTCAAAATCTCCGGAGCCTTCTACTACGGCGTCTCTCATAGTCATATGGTGGTTTTGGGACGTTAAATCCCACATATCAATCATCAGTCAATCGAACGACTTGAAAAAGAGTGGCACGAGAGGCCTACCAAACGTTCTCTATCAGACGAAAAGTCAGATGCAAGGTAGAATAAAATCGGGTGAGCTATTTACATCTACCTAATAAAAACGGCGAGCTACTTACATCTACCACGGGGAAAATAGCTTGTTGTCAGCATTACCTGCGAGATGGCGCGATGAGCACGCTCGGCATAAAGGCCGGCCTCTTCGCGAAGCGCCGATGCGCGCTCATCTCTCCCCACGCGTGCTTTGCAGACCGGTGGAAGTTACAGTCTCTTCGATGGGCCAGCGTTCCACAAAAAGCCGCTTATAACCGGGCGTGGAACTTGCCAAATTTGATGCGGTGGTCGTTCGCCACGCCATGCTCAGCGAATGTACTCTTCGAGTAATGGAGAGCTGAGCTAGAGCGTGTTCGTTCTAGAAAAGACGTTAATGGCAAACTCGGACACAAGAGGGAAGTCGGGACTTTTGTTGTGTTCTGATTTCCTTCTGTCCGTGTTGTCACGCCCTGTCTTTTTATAACAAGTGTACCCGTCGACACTCAAACTTGAGGGCATCGTGTTGATATGGCCGGAGCATCTCGGGAAGTTCTTTGCCCCCCCCCCCCCTTCCGATGTGCCACAATCAGCACGTGGTATGGAGTAAACTAGCCTGTGCGCGTTCTCTTTGGGTGGCCTGTCTTTTGAGCGCAGAAAGGCGCAGGTGGAAGCAATCTACCCGCTTCCATCCCTTTCCATGAAAAAGCACGTCTGGCAGTTTCTTACAGCAGATTCCGAGGCTTTCTTTAAAATTTTTGAGGTGATAATCCAACCATTTTCCACAGAGAGTTGGCACGTCATAAGGCATTTCTAGCCGCTATTTTCACAAACAAAAGCGATTGCTATCGGGATTTCTTTGTCCATGCCTAGTAGGCCAACAGCAGTCCGACGCTGCGGCAAAATAATTCACCTGAGTGAGTTCTAGGAAAATGGCACCTCAAGACGAAAAAGTAATGGGTTATGTGACACTACACGTTACCGAATATGATAAGGCAAATAAGTTACTCATTAGAGTTCGGAAATTGTAACAAGTATGTTACCAAGCCATCAAAAAATGTCACGCTCCACCGATAGCGGCGTTACTTATAACGCGTATCCGGCATTACTGCTTGTGTGTAGTAATAATTCTCCTTTATTGTATGTAATGTATTGGCTAGTTTGCTAGGACTGTATTACTTTTATATCATACAAGTTTAACCGACTGGCTTTGTACCTTATTGAAAGCCTTCTGCGCCCTTATTCAAGTGAGTATTATGACCGGAGGTTCTGGATTGCTTTAGTATCGGAAATTCCCCACACTCAGAAGAGGCACTGAAAAATCTCGCTCGTTCTGCTTTCTTTCTGTGTGCTTGACATAGATTGAAAAGCAATAAAACAATCATTGTCCCATAACAAAAATTGTAGAGACCACGTACAGTGAGAATCGATGATATGTGAAGCATTAATGAGGAAAGGTGATAGGTCACTTTAAGATCAGCACAACGTTAAGAGGCGCAGGTAAATTATGCCGTGCATGACTTCCATGTCATGATTATTGTGTTTGGACGTTTCATTTACATTATTAATCTATTAATGTCACCTGATACTAAATGTCATCTGATACCAACTTTGGTATAGATGGAGCTAGCGAAACGGCCGCAAGCGTGCTATGAGAGTAGCATGAAGTCATGTTTTACATAAAATTAATGTCGTGATTATCATATTTGGACGTGTCATTTACATTCACCGTCTATTCACGTCCAGTAATACGAAATTTGGTATATGTCGAACTAGTGCAACGGCCGCGAGAACGCTAAGAGCGTAGCAGGTAATCATGTTTTACATGAAACGCATATTGTGATTATCAGGTTTAGACGTGTCACTTACATTCGTCATCTATTCACTTCCCGCGATACCAAATTTGGCACACGTGGAGCTAGCGCAACGGCGGCGAGCACGTCATGAAGAGCGCAATGTACTCGGACGCAGCGTTTACGCACGCGCAGGCTGGGCGCAGTGACGCCACGCTAACAAAACGCGAGCACTCTATAGTGTGCCGCCAGGCGCGACCGGCGCGGATGGATGGATGGATGGATGGATGGATATGGCTGTACCCTTTAGATCGGGTGGTGGCTAGCGCCAGCAAGCCGTAATACCTAATGAACCAAAAACTAGATTTATTTTTTTTCCTTTAAATGGTGAGGTTGAGGATTCGTACTTTGCAGTGAAGGGTTTAATTTTCACTCGTGCCTTAACTTTAGCCACCAATCAGATAACCTCCTTCTAGTTAATTCTGCCCGCTCAAAATCTATTTTGCCTTCCCTGTCCCTAAACCCCAGTGCTTTGAAAAACTCTGCGTCATCATCCTGAGCTATAAGGAGAAGCCCTTTACAGAACATTATCAAGTGTTCGGAAGTTTCTTCTTCCTCTCCACACGCACTGCATACTGTGTCTACCCCTTCGTATTTGGCCCGATATGTCTTGGTTCGCAATACTCCCGTTCTGGCCTCAAACAGTAGAGAACTATTCTGAGTATTATCAGAGAATTTTTCCTTGGCAATTTCTTGCTTAAAAATTCGATAGATCTCTAGTGCGGACTTCTTAATCATGCCGATTCTCCACATATCAGTCGATGCTTCTTCACCTTCTTCTTAACCGATAATTCTCTTTGGTTTTGCCCCCTGCTGTTTTTTAAGTACCAGCGTCCGCCAGCGCGGCCTGGTGGCAACCAGCGCTAAATGCGACATGCTGCATTTTGCACCGATGACGTTACTTAGCACCGCATCTGCTTCTCTTCGTGGTGATGGGACGCCTTGTGCGCTCAAACGCGCATGCGCCAACACAACGTGGCGGGTGCCTGCGAGTATATGGCATTCAGATCCACAATGAAGGTCAGTGGGTAGATCCACTGATCTCTACAATATCGGCGCCTCGCATGGCACTCCCGCCGTGACGGGGTAAAACAAACGCCGGCGACCACGCACGCTGGCTCACGTCGAAGTGTATTGGCACCTTGAGTGTGACGTATAATAATGTTCTTACATGAAACGCATCTCATGATTATCATGTTTGCACCAGTCACATACCTTCGTCATCCATTCGCGTGACGTAATACCAAACTTTGGCATATGTGAAGGTAGCGAAGCGGCCGAGAGAGCATCATGAGTGTGGGACGTGTGTTGTTAAATGACACAAATGCAATGAACGTCATTTTTGACATGTCAATTACCTATGTCGTCCGTTCGCGTCCCGTCATACCGAATTTGGTACATATGAAGCTAGCGAAACGGCCGGGAGCGCACCATGAGCGTAGCATGTGGCCGAATGACAAGAGGTGCAGTTATAGTTGGTGGCAAATTATGATCAAACTATTCAGTGCTCCCCGACTAAAATTCAAGTACTACTTAGAAAATTTTCTTTCATTGTGATTGATACAACACTCTACCTGGAAGAAAAATTATATGGAAGCTGCGGTTGACGTTTACACATTACTCTGCTTATTTCTCACATGAGATGCTTATATTCATGCATATTTCGGGCTACCTTCAGTGTTTCACACATAACTAATTACGTGCAGCCATTCTTATTTTACAGCAGTCACTACCACAATGTTTCCCCAAGTTTCAAATGTCAGCTCGGCGACTTAGTCTAGAACAGTCTTTGTTGATTTTGTTCTCCTTTTGTTATACTTCTAAGTTAAAGGATCACACGTCTTGCTCACATCACGTGAGCCTTCTTGTAACACATTTACAGGCAGCAAATATGACCAGAGATAGCCGAGCAATATGGTAAATTTGTTCTAATCTTTTTACAGATAATTACACTGTAGCACAGCAGCATGGTATACCATTGGTATACATATGCACCATGGGTCCACTTACATGAGCCAAAGGCTATGACTGGCAGCTGCGCTTTCTGTGTACACATAATAATAGCCGCAGATATGCACCTAGGTGCTACACTAAAGGCCATAACTCACCGCAGGACAAAGTAATTGAACAAGTTACACAGAAAACGTTCTCCCTGTACTTCTTTTTTTACGTTTTTTTATTGCGTCGCGTCACTATCTTTTGCACAGTACGAGCGAGCTATTCCAACGACTCTGTTATGGTATTCTTCAATGTGTGCACACTTCTTTATGCTGATGTAGCGTTTTTTTTCATATGCTTATTCTACGTATCGTGCGTTTCGTAGTCGTATCATGCGTTTTTGCATCCTATCTATACTTTAAGCGTGCTTGTCGTACGCATTCCTGAGTTGATATTTCACAACAGCAGTATTTCGCAGCTTTCTTTTCTTGCGGTTACGACTAATATAAATGCCCAGCTATTGCCTAAGCTTGCACTTATTGCCATTTCCTTCAGTAAATTTCACGCGAAAAAATATTCGCCCTTTTTGCTTCTCGGGCGAGAACCGAAAGCAACTGCTAAGTAGCCGCGACGACGCTGCTCGTGACCATTCGTTACGCTACGATAGAGTCCACATTGAAACAGAAAACAAACATGCATCATGTACGTACATCGACAATGACACGGGGCCCCGCAGGACCGTCTGCTTAGCAGGCGTTTGGTGTGTAGTGACACCATAAACCTCAGCTAACGGGGGGCTTTTGACTCCCTCCCACGCCTAGCCGTGCGTGGCTGAGCCATGACAGGCGAAAAGGGGATCCTGGGGGTGGAGCTGACGCTGGGTGTTTGGACCTTTAAGGCCCCCCGGCAGAGGCAACACAGCCCTTTGGTCCCGGCTTCACGTAGACGACAACCCTGGGCTGACCCACCCAGGGGAAATCGGCAGTCGCCTTTTCCTATCTCTTTCTTTCTACATCTTCGTCTCATCTCTCACTTCTTATCTGTCCTGTCATCTTCTCTTTTACATTTACTTCCAATTTCTGGTGGCGAGGGTTAACCCCGTGTAGATACCCAACCTTGGGTAGTTATATTCGGTTGTAGCGGCGATGCATGGCTGGCGTCCCCAAGTGTTTACTAATCAACCTTGTAGCGTCCCCTGGTTTGGCTCAGTGGTGGGTGGCCATCATCGTCGCCGAACTTTACACAATCTGTATGGCCAACTTTTTGCCCCCTCTCCCTGATCGCCGCCCGAAAAGGTGGCGCACCGAAGAACAGTTCTTTTCGTCAAAATCAAAGCAGTCTTTCCCAAAGTTTCATGTTGTGCATAGTCAGAAAGAAAACAAAACAGTCCGAGCAATTTCACCTTTTTTCGTCACAAAAACACTCATTGAAGCAATCGGCCCAGGGTATCGTGTAACCAAGTTAGGAAGTGGTGGCCTCCTTTTGGAGGTTCGCGACAAGCTCTAATGCGACAACCTATATAAACTAGTACCGTTCGTGGGTGTCCCAGTTTTCATAGGCCCCCACAGATACCTCAACACAATTCGCGGTGTCATTTCTGATGACGACCGTCTTGGATTATCAAAGAGTGAATCATTGGAAGGCTGGCAAGACCAGAATGTAGTGAAGGTCCAACGAATAGGGATACGACAAAACAAAAAAGAAACACCAACAAAATATATAATTATCACCTTCGGTACCAGTGACTTACCCGACTCAATTGAGACCAGCTACTGCAGGCTTCGTGTCAGGCCCTACATATCAAATCCTCGTAGGTGTTTCAAATGTCAGCGCTTTGGACATGTGTAGCAAAGCTACAGAGGGTGCGCTACTTCCGCAAACTGTTGCTCCAACGAACACCCATCAGACGACTGTACTGCTGCAGCCCGCTGTGCGAACTGCCGAGGAGACCGCCCCGCCTTCCCGCGAACGTGCCCATCCTGGAAAAAGAAAAAAACTAATTGTTGAACCTAAAGTGAAATTCAATCTGACCTTTCAAGAGGCGCGCCAGCGCTTCTCTTTCCATAACAAGTCTAGTGGCTAAAGTACTCGGCTGCTAAACCGCAGGTCACGGGATGGAATCCCAGCTGCAGCGGCTGCATTTTCGAGGGAGGCGGAAATGCCGTAGGCCCGTGTGCTCAGATTTTGGCGCACCTTGAAGAACCCTAGGTCGTCAAAATTTCCGGAGCCTTCCACTACCGCGTCTCTCTTAATCATATGGTGGTTTTGGGACGTCAAACCCCACATATCTATCAATCAATCTCTCCATAATAAGCATTCTTCTTCCTTTGCGGATGTGACGCGCCAGGGCGCCGCATCACATTATTCCGCGCCTGCGATTGTCACACAAAGTGTGACCGTGGTCACGCCGTCTGCGCCAAAGGAGGGAGTAGCCTGTGCTGCTCCGCCTCCTGCTAAACGGGTTTAGCAGACTTCAGAGTGCCGGACTCCGGACCACTGCACCTGCAGTTAGGTCCGAAACTTCTGTGAATGTGCCTGCTCATCAGGCACCATCCGCCACCTTGCAGGAGGTGATGGATGCAAGTCCCACTCCTCCGGCGCTTCAGACGCCGAAGGATGGGCGCAACTCCGTGGATCGCGCCCAGAAAGAAAAAAAGTCGAATTACGGGGCCACCAAAAGGCCCTGTAACCTGAAGTAACACTTTTTGTACACACAGTACCACACATCTTTAATAGGACACGGATAATACAGTGGAACGTCGGAGGACTGCCGATCAACCTCGAAGAATCCAGAAACTTTCACAGATCCACCAAAAGTGCTGTGTGTGCAAGAAACGCACTTAAAATCTTGACACACTAACTTTCTACGCAGTTACGTTATCTTTTGAAGAGACCGAGGTGATGCTGTCGCCTCATCCGGTGGTGTTGCCATAGTAGTTAATCAAGAAACAGCCTGTACACATTTACCCCTTCAGACACCCCTGGAAGCAGTAGATGTCCGAGCTGTCATCTACAACAAATTGGTAAAGATTTGCAGTATTTACATACCGCCACACCATCAACTGACTAAACATGAGTTTCATTCGCTGATAGCTGAGTTTCCAGAACCGTATCTCGTCCTAGGGGACGTTATTGCTCACAGTAGCCTATAGAGTGACTCTCGCTGCTACGCGCGAGGCCGCCGTATTGAACAGTTCCTTTTGTCTTCCGGTGCGTGTTTCCTCAATCGAGAAGAGACAACATACTATAGCCTGGCTAAAGATACCTACTCATCGATAGACCTCAGCATTGTCTCTCCATCGCTCCTACCAATACTCACATGGAAAGTCATAAATAACCCTTACGGAAGTGACCATTTTTCTATAATTTTCAGTACACTAACATCATCTGAATGTTTTTCACGTGTTCCCAAATGGTTCATAAAAAAGCCGATTGGGACAAGTTTTATAAGATAGCTAGCTTAGATTGGACTGAAATATGCGGTTCTAGCATAATTGCATCTGTATAGTACTTTACTGCTTCTGTTATTGAAGCTGCGGCTAAGTGCATTCAGAAAAAATCTGTACTACCCAGAAAACTGTGCGTTTTCTGGTAGAACTGTGAGTGTTTCAATGCGCGCAAACAGCAACACAAAGCACGGAAGCGTTTTCGAGAATCCCCAGCCACCGAGAACCTTGTAAATTTTAAAAACAGTCACAAAGCAGAAGAACGCGTCGGCAGGCCAGAGGGGAGAGCTGGCAGAAGTTTCTATCTGGTATCAACTGATATACACATGAAGCAAAAGTCTGGAGCATGGTCAGTTGGGTAGTAGGGCGAGAAGCACATCCTCTTCCTCTAGTAAGCACACAAGGCTACGGTTTACAAGACCAAGCGAACTCTCTCGGTGCACACTTCGAACAGGTCTCCAGCTCAGCCCATTACAGGCCAGCGTTCTAACATCACAAGGCAAGAACAGAAAAACAAAAAAATATATACAACGGAAATCCACAAATAATGACTCATACAATGAACATTGCGTCTTGGCAGAACTAAAGGCATCGCTAAATTGCTGTAACAGGACCACCCCAGGCTCCGACTGTATAGCGTACGAAATGCTGAAACGTCTGCCCCTTGATCAACTCCTTTCCTCGTATAATGCTCTTTGGTTTTCCGGGGAGATCCTTTCCGCCTGGAAAGAAGCCATCATTATTCCAATCCTTAAACAGGGTAAGGACCCATCTTCAGCATCAAGTTACAGGCCCATAGCATTGACGAGTTGCCTTTGCAAGGTCTTTGAGAAAATGATAAACAGGCGACTGATGCGCTTCCTTGAAGCAAATAGCCTACTTAACCCATAACAGTGCGAGATACGAAATGAACTCCTTGCGCCTCGCTATACCACGAAATATGTTTTACTGTACATATGTTGATGATGTGCAGGTCGCTTGTCAGTCCTGTAACCTCTCAGTGTGCGAACGTCATGTTTAATTAGGTTTGAACAAGGTCTCTCAATGGGCAGATCAGAGGGGCTTTCAACTGAACACGCAAAAAAGTACCTGCATCCTGTTCTGCCGGAAGAGGGGTGTTCATCCCGATCCTGAGGTTGACCTACATGGCAAACGTCTGGCTGTAAAGTCTGAGCATACGTTTCTGGGCCTAATATTGGACGCAAAACTAAACTTCGTACCATTTATCAAGTATTTAAAGAACAGGTGCTTAAAGACAATGAGTTATCTGGAAGTGTTGTCACGCACTGCGTGGGTAGGGACAGGACATACCTGATCGATTTGTATAGAATCCTCGTACGCACTCGCCTAGATTACGGTGCTATCACCTATCAGTCTACGTCCCCATCAGCCTTAAAGAGGCTCGACCCCGTCTGCCATCTAGGCATTCGTCTTTCTACGGGTGCCTTTCGAACTAGCCCCGTAGAAAGCATGTATGTAGAATTCAGATGAATGGTCGCTCCATCTGCAGAGATGTTACCTGTCATTCACATACTATCTCAAGGTTAGCGCTGACGAGGAACATCCCGCTCAAACCATAATTAATGATGTGTCCAATGCTGCCTTGCTCAACAACCGTCCTTCACTGAGACAGCCCTACTCGATCCGTGTAAGGAGCCTCGCTGAGGAAACAGCCGGAGTTGATGGCTCCCGCAGCATATCCACCGGCGTGGAAGCGGCAGATAATTGACTATGATGTATCCTTCACGGAGCTTAGTAAACACGCACCTACTGCGCACATCCGCTCACACTTCCTCGAACTTCAACATAAATACACTTGCCCGGAATTCCTTACAGATGCGCCAGTCTCATACTGGTGTGTCCTATGCATCTGTTGGCTCATCCTTTTTAAAATCGGTATTCTGCAGCCGAAAACCAATATCTTCACTGCAGAAGTCCATGCGATATATGTGGCCGGCAAGCATATCAAAGAATTACAACTTCAACTAGCGGTTAAGTACACAGATTCGTTTAGGGTCGTAACAACTCTGAAAACGCTGAAAAAACATAAGTGTCATGTTCTTATATCACTTTACTCTCTTTTATGCACAATTAACGCCCTCAAACGACAGGCTGTGGTGTGTTGTATGCCACGGCACCGCGAGATCGCTAGAAGCGTATGGTGGACCAGCTGGTTGGGTCCGCGCACGACCATGCACCCGCCAATACATCCCTGACCATCCCTGCAGTTGACATAAAACCCTTCCTACGATGGGAGCTCAGGGTGTTCTGGCAACGCCTGTGGGATATGCATACGGACAATAAATTGCACGTTATCAAACTGAGACTTGAAAATTGGCCAACAGTATCCAAATTTGGTACACACAAGGCTACAAATAGGACACACTCACTAAACACATTCACACCTTTTGTCTGGTGGTGATCCGCCATTGTGTGAGACATGTTTAGAACAACTTATGGTTCTGCACATCCTTGTGCAGCGCAATGAGCTAGATGCCCTGAAAAACAAGCACTTTTTTGCTTCCCTGCCGACAGCCGCTGCCGCTACATCCGGCCATGCTCATCGGTAGGTATCCGCTTTTTAAAATCCAGTCACTGTTTGCATCTTTAAACGATATACATAGCTTTCAACCCATATACCGAGCTGATCCGTAGCATGACCTTACTACTGAGTTCGCGGCTGCCGTGGCTACGTTTTCAGCATAGTTTTATCGTCACGTCGTTTTCTTTCAAGTTTCACTGTACACATTTCACGACACTGTCATGCTTTTAATACTTCTATGTTTTCATCCGTGTAAGCGCGAGTAATTTGAAGGTCCCTTTACAGCCACATACCATATCATTGCTCACATCTCCTGTCTACTGAAATGGCGCTCTTTGAACATCAATTGGCCCTTGCACCATTAAGTTCTACACATCATCATCACAACAACACGAGAAGACGGTGTTGCAGCAATTAGTACACAGAACGCTTGAACCAACGTCGCGGCCAATTGTTGTGACCAGCAAAATCACAAGGAAGCAAACAGGTGCGGCCATGCTGTATTATTTTTATTGCCTTGCCTCATAATAATTTTAGCAATACTGTCAACGACCACCGCTTCTAAGCACCGCCATGATTACCAGAGAGAAACGGATAAAACTTTCCCATTGGCTCTGTGGCTGTGCCTATGGCATAAAGTTAATGTAACAGACTCTAGAGGAAAATCTGGGCCGGAAAAGTTGTTACCATCAATGCACAAAGCGCTAATATTTTGAAACGTAGTCATTGTCATTACAATACTTCAAATAGGCGCTAAATATAGCCGTTCAAACAACTCAAATATTATCAATATAAATTATAAACAAGCATGTTCATATATCACATGCGGATGAAAATTGAGAACTATTCATATCAATTACCTTTAGAAAAGATACAATGGTCATTTATGCAATTTACCCCACAGGGGCGTCTGCGCAAGTACGTATTTGGTGCGTAGCGACACCACGAACCCGAGCTAACGAGGGAGTTTCGACTCCCTCCCACGCCTAGCCGTCCGTGGCTTTGCCGTGTCCGGGGAAAAGGGGATCCTGGGAGTTGAGCCGACGTCGGGTGATTGGACCTTTAAGGCCCCCCGGCAGAGGCAATACACCCCTTTGGCCCCGGCTTCACGTAGACGGCACCCCTAGGCTGACCCACCCAGGGAAAATCGGCAGTCGCCTTTTCCTGTCTCCTCCTCTCTCTCCATCTTCGTATTTTCTACTACTTTTGACCTTTCCTGTCCTCTCCTCACTTCTTTTGACTTCCACAATTCTCGGCGGAAATGGTTAACCTGGTGTAGATATCCAACCTTGGGTATATATATTAGGTTATATTGGGTATATGGTATTAGGCCATGTATGGCTGGCGCTTGCGTCTCCTTCGCGTCTAACAGCGTCCGCTTGTTGGGCTCAGTGATGGGTGGCTGGCATGGCCGCCGAATAAACTTTCTTATTTATGGAAACTCCTAGCCCTCTCACAACCAATCGCCCCTGCAAGAGGTGGCACACCGATGAAATTTTTGAATTTCTACCAAACAAAAAAGATAACTTCCTGAAATACCACATCATCCACTGTGAAAGTACAGAAGGGAAAGCTAGAAGCATTTCACCTTTGCTTGTGTCCAAATGCCTTAAAAAAACACTAGGCGCGGGCTAAAAAGTCACAAAGACCCCAAATGGTGACCTGCTACTCAAAGTAAAAGACCACGCACAGTACCAGAGACTGCATAACCATACATCATTTGGTGATCAGCCTATCACAATCACACCGCATCGAACCATGAACACCGTGAAGGGTGTTGTATCAGATGGAGATCTGATGGACCTCTCTGATGAGGAACTTCTAACAGGCTGGAAAGACGAAAATGTCATTCAGGTGCAGCGTATCAAAATGAGAAGAGAAAAGAAAAACCCCAATGAAACACATCATACTCAATTTCGCATCTAGCACTCTCCCCACTGAAATAGCAACAGGATATCTTAAACTGCCTATCAGACCATACATATCCAACCCGCGGCGCTGCTTTAAATGTCAGAGGTTTGTTCATGGCTCCCAGCACTGCCGAGGACAGTTTACTTGCGTGAAATGCGACACCAATGGTCATACCGCTGACGATGACTGTTAGTTACAAGTCCACTGCGCAAAGTGTGAGGGTGACCATCCCGCATATTCCAGGTCATGCGTGACATGGAAAAGGAAAAAAGAAATAATAATCATAAAGTTTAAATTGAACATAAGCTACCGTGAAGCGTGGCAGCGCGTTTCCCCGCCTTTTGCAGAAAATACCTCGTATGCCGATGTGGTGCGAGGGGGGTAAGCACCACTTCAGTTTTTGGCAATGCCTTGAACCACGCCTAGCGTGCCGAGGCAAACGCCTCAACCCCCCACGGGAGGAGCAGCCTCGGCTGCCCCACCTCGACTGAATACAGCCCCACCGAAGGTCCCTGTGAACCTTGGCAGCAGCCAGGGCACCACACAAACTAAAGAGGTCCGCTCGACTTCCAGCTCGGTGGGGTCAAAGGCTCCGTCTGTCACGACGAAACCTACAATGAAAACAACATTGTCTGTCGTCTCTCCTGAGGCGATGGACATATCCAGTGCATTGGCGTAGATTGCGCCAAAGGAGCGGCGAGGTCCCCTTGACCGCTCTAAAAAAGACACAACAGTAAATACAGGGCCTCCTAAAGGCTCTGTAAGATAAGACATTTTTCTCTTAAGACACCAGCCACACTTCTTTCGTACACACAGCACTTCTTTACTCCCATAATGGAGACACAAATTATACAATGGAACGTGAGTGGACTACTTCGAAACCTCGACGATGTCCAAGAACTTCTACACAAGCATTCTCTAAAAGTGCTTCGTGTACAGGAAACACACCTAAAATTCAAGAATACAAATTTTTGCGTCAGTATTTTGTCTTCCGAAAAGACAGAGATGATGCTGTGGCGTCATCTAGGGGTGTAGCCATTGTTGTTAATAGAGGAGTAGCATGTACTTATGTACCACTACTAACGTCTCTAGAGGCACGGGCTGTTCGAGCTCGTCACCATCTGATCTCTATACATACCACCGCAACACCATCTGGAACAACATGAATTCCAGTCTTTAATAGATGAGTTACCAGAACCTTATCTGGTTCTAGGAACCTATTGCGCACAGCAGGTTTATGGGGTGGCTGTCAATGTGATGCACGAGGTTGTCTCATCGAACAGTTCCTCTTTTCATCAGGTGCTTTTTTGTTGAATAGGAAAGAGTCAACATATTACAACAATGCAAACGAAACTTACTCCTCTGTAGACCTGAGTATTGCATCTCCTTCACTTCTACCACTACTCCAATTGAAAATTTTAAATTATCCTTACTAAAGTGCCCATTTTTCGGTCGTTTTGAGTTCACCAACATCATATGAATGTCCTTCGCTAGTTCCCAAATGGCTGACATACAGAGCCGACAGGGAACAGTTTTATAATATTACTCATTTATGTTGGACAGACATATGTGGGTTAAGCATAGATGAAGCTGTGCAGTACTTCACAGCTTTCCTTATTGACGCAGCAGCCAAGTGCATCCCGCAAACTTCTTGACCGCCCGGCAAGCGAAGCATCCCATGGTGGAACACTGAGTGTCGTAATGCGCGAAAAGAGCAGAACAAGGCATGGAGGTTGCTTCGGAATTCACCAACCGCCGAAAATCTTGACAGCTTTAAGAAAATAAAATCTCAAGGGTGGAGAACGCATCGGCAGGCCAGACGAGAAAGCTGGCACAAGTTCTTACCAGGGATCAATTCATATACACAAGAGGCTAAAGTCTGGAACATGGTTCGTATGGTAGCAGGAAGACAAGTACATTCATTCCCACTCATTAACATGCAGGATGACAGCCTAAAAGATCTGGCGAACTTCCTCGGTGCCCACTACGAGCAGGTGTTTAGCGCATCACACTATACTGAAGCTTTCCAAAGATATAAAGCAAGGATAGAAAAGCAGAAGCTAGAACACAAGTGTACAAACTACGAGGCATACAACAACCCTTTTAACTTAGCTGAGCAAAGAACATCACTATACTCCTGCAGTAATTCTGCCCCAGGCTACGACCGTGTCGTGTACGAAATTTAGAAAAACCTGCCACTCAAAACGCAGAAAACATTACTCTCCGTATACAATGCTACCTGGCTTTCTGGCGCATTCTCTGCTTCCTGGAAAGAGGCTATAATTATTCCCATACTAAAAGATGGCAAGGACCCTTCCTGAGTTTCAACTTATAGGCCCATTGCGCTAACAAGCTGCCTTTGTAAACTTTTTGAATATATGATAAACCACCGATGTTTACATTTCCTTGAAACACATACTCCGCTCGACTGATTCCAGTATGGCTTTCGAGAGGGTAGATCCGCCACCGACCATTTGGTGCGTATTGAGGCAGAGATGCGAGACGCTCTCATCCACAAATAACACATCCTCTCTGTGTTCCTCGATATCGAGAAGGCTTACGACACAACATGGCGTTATGGCATATTAAGGGAATTGTCTTACCTGGGTGTCCGTAGTAGAATGTTTTCCATAATCGAGAGTTACTTGTCCAATCGGACATTCCGTGTCCGTATGGAAGTGTTCTCTCCCAAACATTTGTCAAAGAAACGGGAGTACCGCAAGGTGTTGTACTTAGTTGTACACTTTTTATTATCAAAATGAATTCGTTGCACCTGTCCATTCCACACAATATGTTGTATTGTACATATGTCGACGACGTCCAGCTTGGCTTCAAGTCATGCAACTTGGCGATGTGTGAGTGGCAGGTTCAGCTAGGTTTAAAGAAGTTCTCCAAATTGGCAGAGAAAAATGGATTCCGACTGAACCCACAAAAAAGCACGTGTGTCTTGTTTTCTCGAAAGAGAGGCATGCACTCAGAACCTGACATTCAACCGAACAGTCAACGTCTGCCTGTTAGTGCCGAGCATAAATTCTTAGGCCTAATCTTGGACAACAAGTTGACCTTCATACCACACATCAAGAATTGAAAAACAAATTGTGTAGAATTCATGAATGTTCTAAATGTGTTGTCACGTTCGATATAGGGTAGTGGCAGGCAACGTCTCATGAATTTGTATGGAAGCCTCATTCGCACCCGCTTAGATTATGGGGCCGTTGTTTATCAGTCTGCGACTCAAAGTGCTTTGAAGATGCTGGACCCTGTGCATCATTTTGGCATGCACCTTTCTACAGGCGCTTTCCGCACCAGCCCTGTGGAAAGCCTGAATGCGGAATCGATGAGTGGTCACTCTATTCACAGAGATGTTGCGCATCTTTTGTGTACTACCTAAAGGCGAACGCAGACAGAGAACACCCCTCTCATTTCACGATTAATGACCAGTTTTACTCTGCCCTGTTCCACAGCCGTCCTCCGTTGAGGCAGTCCTACTCACTTCGTGTGAGAGGCCTCGCTGAGGAAACCGATGTGCCACTTCTAGAACACTGTTCGATGGCTCCTGCTGCATATCTACCGCCGTGGCAGTGGCAGCTTATAGACTGCGGCATATCTTTTGCGGAAGTCACAAAGCATACAGCATCCGCACATACTTTCATGAACTCCAACACAAATAAAGTTGTCCCTAATACTACACCGATGCCTCAAAGATGAACATTGCTGTCTCGTATGCTGCGCTCGGTCCATCCTTATCATATAATGGTACTCTTCATCCTAACACAAGCATCTTTAATGCAGAAGCTCATGTGATACTTGCGGTCAGTAAACATATTAAACAAACAAAACTATTAAGCGCAGTAATATACACAGATTCCCTAAGCGTGGTAAAAGCCTTCAAAACCCTGAAAAAAACACAAAAATTCCGTTCTTGTATGTCTTTACTCGCTCCTATGCACAGTATACTCGCTCAAACAGCATGTTGCAGTGTCTTGGGTGCCAGCACACCGCGAGATAGAAGGAAACGAATTGGCGGACCACTTGGTTGTATCTGCCAAGCCAACCAATGTCAATGCAACAATAGTGATCCCTGCACTCGACCTCAAACCTCTCCTCAAACAAAACCTCGGGGCTTTTTGGCAGCACACATGGGGTACGCAAACACGAAATAAACTGCATGTTACTAAGCCGCAACTCGGTCAATCACCGGCAGTATCGAGGTCATGCCGCACACGTTACACTGACATGGCTAAGGATAGAACACGCATACACGGCACACTCACACCTTCTCCACCATCCACCATTGTGTGAGAGATGTGGTGAAGCACAAACTGTGCTTCACAGTTTAATTGAATGTAAGGAATTAAACACCTTTAGAAAACAGTTCTTCCAATTACGCTATCAACAACAAAAACCATTCCACCCTGCAATGTTCATTGGTAGGGAACCACTTTTCAAACTCGAGTCTTTCTTGTCAATTTTAAAACAGGTGCAAGATTTTCCAGTTTTTTACCCAGAGAACTCGTAGCACGACCTCTAAAGAGATGTCGCTGCTGTGTTTATTACAAAAACACAGCACATGCCTCCTGACCATTCTATACAAAGGAGTCCAAGAGTCACTTGTGCTAATGCTAATTATCACTACAGTTTTATCATCACGATTTTTATTATCAAAACCTTTTCTCCCCATTTTTATACATATCACGCCGCTGTCATGATTATAATACTTATGTTTTTACCCGCGTTAGCACGAGGAATTTTAAGGCCCCTATACAGTCATGCATGTTATCATTGTCCACATATCTAGTCACTGAAATGGCGCTCTTTGGCCATCAGTTGGCCCTTGCGCCATAAAGTACCACACATCATCTTCATTTATGCAATTTATTGTGCGGGGAAAGAAGCGCTTGATTTTTTCTTTACTAGATGACGCCACCATTCTCATACCGTACCAATATTTGAAGGCGAGAGCATGGACATCAGGCCGAGTGTGCCGGCTTGATCACGTGTCGTATGAATGGTAGTGCTCCACTGTACTAGCATTAAACTAGTATATTCTGGTACACTAAACAGTGTTACAGTACACTAGAATATGCTATAGTAGTGTCTCGTCGTCATCTCTTTTGCTGCCGTGAGCCACCAACTCGGCTTTGTGTAGCAGTCTCTAACTGCGACGAAATGTTGAGCCACGAAACAAATAAAAATGCCAAAGTTGATTGCAGCATGCACTGGCGAGAGCAAGTGGAACCAACTGAAAGCTCAGCATCGTTCCATTATGGCGGCACCCATGCTGTTATAAGTATTAATGTAAGGGACCTATGAAAGCTCTTTCTATAGAGTCTGTTATATTACTGTAGCGCCCTCGTTCGGGCGGCGCGCAAACCGGAGAGCGCGCGATGGCGACAGAGGAAAATAAAGAAGGCGCTAGGCCGTGGCACGTGAAGCCACGGCTCGCGTTCCTGGCTGGCATCGGTTATCGTTCAGGCGTGTCTTTCTTTCGCTCCTGTGGCATAAGCCTACAAGTGGTGACCTCGGACGAAGACAATGACTGACTCGAATGCACCCTCAACCGAACAAGCCTCACGTCCGCAGGACGTCTCGGCCGTGCAACTGCGTCTCCCATCTTTCTGGCCACAGGACCCGCAAGTTTGGTTTCATCAGGTCGAGGCGCAATTCTCCCTGTACCACATCGCCTCGGAAACGACACGCTACTACCACGTAGCCTCCGTCCTTCCTCACCGTTCGAAAAAATCTTGGCGAGTTTCCCGGAGCTAACTAAACCGTGCAACCTCACTCAGCCGCCTAAACATACGGTGACACACCACATCGTCACCCGGGGTCCACCGGCAGCCGCTCGACCACGCCGCCTGTGCGGAGACCGCCTAGCTATTGCTAAACGGGAGTTTGACCACATGCTGCAGCTTGGCATTATCCGCCCGTCGTCAAGCGCTTGGGCTTCCCCGCTGCATTTGGTGCCAAAGCGTGATCCTGGTGACTGGCGTCCTTGTGGGGACTATCGAGCGTTGAACGCCAAGACTGTCCACGACAGCTATCCTCTACCTCACATCCAGGATTTTACATCGCGCCTCGACGGCTGCACAATTTTCAGCAAAGTGGACCTTGTTAAGGCGTACCACCAGATTCCTGTCGAGCCCGCCGACATACCTAAGACCGCCATCACGATGCCCTTTGGGTTGTTTGAATACGTGCGGATGCCTTTTGTACTCCGCAATTCGGCTCAAACTTTCCAGCGGTTCATTTCTGAGGTCACACGGGGTCTTCTTACTGTGTTTGCGTACCTTGACGATGTCCTCATCGCCAGCCGCACACCTGAAGATCATGAGCACCTGCTACTCAAACATTGTTATCGTTCAGGCGTGTCTTTCTTTCGCTCCTGTGGCATAAGCCTACATTACTATGGTCCAAGGAGGAAAGAAAAACAAAAGAGGGAGCATGACGTCACGCAGCCAGCCTTAGCAAGCCATTTCATTTTAACTTGACAGCGTTAAACACTCGTTTCGCAGAATTTCCGGCGTCGGTGTCGGTATCGTTGGTTATGAGTGAAAAATAATCTTTTTGCGTGACGGAAAAATCGAGAAAGATTCAATTAAAAAATATACAGAAGTTCTAGGTCCGAGCGTGGATCAAACTCGGGTTGTTTGCATGGCAAGCGTGTGTTCTAATACCCAGCCGTACATCGTTTTGTGAATAAACTGAAAGTATTTTCCTCTGCTTGGAAATGCAGTGAAACCCAAGAAACACGCAACGTCGTAAAAACTTCTCAAAACGACTACAAAGGTATGCGGCCATCTAGTAATATCATGTGACATTGAAAAAAAGTTTTTCACAAGTTCTTTAGAAGTTGTTGAGAAAACATTCTGTGCAAGAAGTATTTTTCAAAAATTTTACTTGACGTTATTTTTCCGTTTTTTTTTGGTAGAATTCGCGGATGAAATATTGATTGTCCATGCCATATATGCAGGGAGGTTTCTACGTTTCTTCCTTTTTTAAAAGCAAAGGAATATTCGCTTCACATATATATGTAGTATCAATTTTACATACTTTTTACATAGTTCGCTGTAGTAACAAAGCTGTCTAGTCAGCATTAAGAAATTAAGATGCGCAAATGAGGTGTGCGTCTCGCGGCAAGAACAATTTTACTGGTCTGAACGTGTTATTCGCTGTTATAGGCACTATACCGCCGTCCAGCCCGCTTCTCGAAGGGACGGGTTTGAGTCGATTTCTCTTGTGTTTTAAGTGTGCTTGCACTTTGCCCTTACAAAAATTCTTATTGAAAAAAAAACAACAGAAGCTATTGAGCAATGACAACAGGTGGATCGATGAATGGGCGGACGGACGGACGGACGGAGCTAGTTTATCTTTTTTTCTAACTAGATTTATCTTTGTTCTTTAAATAGAGAAGTTGAGGAATGGTACTTTGCAGTTAAGGGTTTAATTTTAACTCGTGCCTTGACTTTGGCCACCAATCACATAACCTCCTTCTAGTTAATTCTACCCGCTTAAAGTCTATTTTGCCCTCACTGTCCCTAAACCCCAGTGCTTTGAAAAACTCTGCGCCATCATCCTGAACTATAGGGTGAAGCCCTTTACAGAACATTATCAAGTGTTCGGCAGTTTCCTTCTCCTCTCCGCATGCACTGCATACCGTGTCTACCCCTTTTTTGGCCCGATATATCTTGGTTCGCAATAATCCCGTTCTGGCCTAAACAGTAGAGAACTACCGCGAATATTATCATAGATCCTTTCCTTGGCGATTTCCTGCTTGAAAATTTGATATATGTCTAGTGCGGACTTCTTAATCATCCCAATTCTCCACATATCGGTCTCCGTTTTTTTCACCTTCTTCTAAACCGATAGTTTTTTTGTTTGGCCCCTGCTGTTTTCTAAGTATTTACCTGTCAATTTTCTGGCTCACTTCCTCCATTTTGTATCGACATTCTTCATGTATAAGCAGCTGAATACCTTCCTAGTCCCAATGCTCCACCCCCATTTCTCTCAATCGCTTCACAAATTTTATTTTTGCTGCCAGCTTTCCTGCCCTTAAACGATGTTCATTTCAAATCACCTTGTACTTCCTGATTCTATGTATTCCCGTGAGCTCCTAAAGCAAGCATAACTATTCCACGTTGCCTAATTTCTAATCTTGCTTGAACTTCTGATCTCATGCACAAGACCACATTGTCGATCGTCAGACCAAGAACCATGACCTCTTTCCATATTCCTCTCACAACATCATACCTATTGTAATTCCACAGTGCCATATTTTTCATCACTGCTGTATTCCTGTTACCTTCAGTCATTACGTATATTTCGTGTGCCCTTATGTACTCGGTCCAATTGCTTATTCATACGCCCAGATATTTGTATTTCCTCTGTTATCTCTAGCGTGACCTCTATATTTCAAGCTCACTACCTTCATTAACATTAAAATCATGACTGCTGATTTTTCCTTACTGAATCTAAAATCTAACCTATCTCCCCCATTACTGCAGATGTCCATCAATCTCTGCAAATCTTCCTTGTTGTCGGCCATTAGCGCTATATCATCTGCGAACATCAATGCTTGGTAGTGCCTGTTCAATGAGTTTTCCTTGTTTGATGAAAGAGAGGTTGAAGCCAAGTCCACTTCCCTCTAATTTGGCCTCTAAGCCTTGAGGTACGTCATGAATAAGAAGGGTGACAGAGGACACCCCTGCCTAAGCCCCCATTTTACCTCTCTGAGCTTGGACACCTGCTTTTCTCACTTGTTACTTTTACAGATATCCTTTAAACGACGAGTGACTTCATATTCCACATCCAGTGTGTCCAGTATTCCCTACAAGTCCTCTTGAACCACGCTATTGTACGCTCCCTTGATATCCAAAAATGCTCGCCACAGGGGCCTGTGTTCCTTTTCTGCTACTTCGATGCACTGCGTCAGTGGGAACAGATTATCTTCCAACCTCCTGTGTTTCTGAAACCCATTCTGCAGTTCCCCCAGCACCCCCTCAACCTCTATTCATGCCTGCAGTCTTTCCATTATAATCTGCATTACCAGCCTGTAGATTACTGATGCGACTGTTATAGGACGGTAGTTGTTTATGTCAGCTTTGTCCCCCTTTTCTTTAAAATCATGCTCATCCTGCTAAGTTTCCATCCATCGGGGACTTCACCATCGATTATTATCTTGCTCACTGTCTCTCTCAAAGCCTGCTTAGTCTTCGGACCCAATGTCTTCATCAGCATAACTGGAATGCCATCTCTGCCTATTGATGTACTACTAGGAACCCTCTTCTCAGCCCTTTCCCACTATCGTTGTGAAAATGAAGCCATTGCGCCACTTTATTCATCTTTCCCTATTGTGGTGCATATGGCACTTCTTGGTTGAAATTTCTCTGTCACCGTTGTTCTTATATATTCAATAGCTTTGTCCCCATCTAGCCTAGCACCTTCATCTGTAGTTATAAACCTCTGCTCTAGGCTCGTCTCATTTTTAAGGAGTTTAGATGGTTCAAAAATTTCGCAACTGCCTTACTATCTTTTTTATGTATTTCTGGCAGCCCCTGAGCTCTCTTTCTTCTAATCTTTTGATTGATCACACGAGATGCATCTCTTCTACAGATTAGAAAAATTTCCCATTTTTTTTTCAACATCATCTGCCGGTTCACCCCACTGCTTAGCATTTCTGTGTTCCCTAGACCTTCCTGGCGTTTTTCTATGGATCTCTTAACTTCATCATCCCACCAACTCTTGCGTTTGTGTCTTCTTTTCCGGGGTGACTTGTCACGTGCCTTAGCAAACTCTAGCTCAAACAGTCTAATTAGATTCGTGTATGTCCACACTGGTTTATTATCCTCGGTGATTACTTTCTCAATTTGTTGAGTAGCTATTTCTATTTGCCTTTCTGAATAAAAATTTTTCTGTAGTTGCTCATCTTGTCTCCTTCCCACTTTCACTGCTCTTCCAAAACTTAGCTTGATACGTTTGTGATCACTACCCAGACTTCTGGAGCCACATTCATCTATGTGCATTCCCCTGAGCCTATCATACATCCTATATGACATCAATGCATAATCTATCGTCGACTGCAGCCTTCCTACCTCCCAAGTTATTTGCCCCTCACACTTCTCAGTACTGTTGCAAATGATCAAATCATGCCTTTCACACATATCTATGATCATTTTGCCTGTTGAGTCAGTATACCCATCTATACCTATGTGCGCATTCATATCTCCTAGTATAATTATCTCGCATTCTCCTTCTAATTCCTCAACGTCCTTTGATATGCACTCGACCATTGACTGGTTTTCCTGTTTGGCCTTTCTCCCGTCTACAATTACACCAAACCAAGGAGTGTCATTTGCCCTGCCACTTTCTCTTTTAGCCATAAATGTTCCTTGCACTCCTGCTTGACCATTTGCCAGTCTGTACTTTTATGAATGAATGCCCCAATACCACCCCCTTTCTGCTGTCCTCTGTTATATTGCAATACTCCCATACGTTGTCCGGATTGTAAAGTGGTTGCTCTATGTCCCGAAGATGTGTCTCGACAACCTCATATACCATCAGCTCCTCCTGCCTCAACTGCTCTTCTATCTCTTCCCACTTTAACCTTTACCTGCCACCCTGCATGTTGATATAGCCTATGTCTGACTTAGCTCGGTCCTTCTGCTTACGTCGATTTCTTCTCCGACGGACTCCGTGTAGCTTGAATATTTGTGCCCCTTGAGAACCATCTTTGGCTACACTGTTGACCTCAGGGCTTTGGGTCTCCCTAAAAAAGCTGTTGCTTGACTAACCACCCTATTACCAACCCTCCTGCCCGTCGCACCACTGTAGTGAATGCCATCCTGTGCAAAGGGGTGAGCGCTGGGCTCGTACACGTCTTGGTTCACCTCCATTACGATGTATCCGAGTTGCCGACTCATACTCTTGATCACACAAATGGTCTCCACTACCCTTCTTTCAATCCCACGAGACTTCCCCCAGACCTCTGGGACTGTGCATATGGTCACATTCACACTCCCAGAGGCGTCTCAGAGCTTACGCACCCTATCCTCTAACTGTCTCTGACGCTTCTGATCCTTGCTCTTCAACGCATCATTGAGCCAAGCATGAATAATGACGTGATTTTCGCCCTCCTTGCTGTCCTCTACAACCTCCTGAGCTTTGACCAGTGCATCCACAATGCTCTTCCCTGACTGGGCCTCTACCCTCCCTCTCCCATCTTCTTTCACTGTCGTGAAGACGTCATCCCTAACCCTGGCCACGTTAGAGTCCCCCACCACGATTGCAGCACCCTTCTATGCTGCAATCGCTGGCTTCTTGTTTGTGATGGCGACTCTGCTTGCTTGATTTGTTTCTCTCTCTGACATCTGTCATGTGTTCCTGCCCTGTTCGAACACTGCCGAGCCACCGAGCTGTATGTTCTCGGAGTCTCCGTGCTGTGGCCACACACTGGGGCCCCTTGACCTCCCTTCTAGCCAGTTCCTTCTCGCCTGTCGCCTTCTCCGCTACCCACGCCTTCCGTCTCACACCGCTCGGGGCCGGGGCAAAGATCTCTTAGCTCCTTTACCCGCTGCTCAAGCTCGGTCCACCCTTCCTGTTCTTTTCGAAGGTCGCCCTTCATTTGCTCTAATAGGCTGGCGTTAGCTACCTCCCACTCACGCGACGCTCCGAGCTGTTTTTGGAGTTCTATCCTCTGATCGCGTTCCGCCCTAAGCTCCCCCTGAAGCCCGTCGATGCTATAGCCTCCATGCGCTGCATGGCCGCCTTCAGTGCCTCGCACAGCCTGCACACGAAGCTCGTCTTCTGCGCGTCAGCCAAACTCGTGAATGCTGTCTCGTCCAAGTAGCACCATCGCTTGCATTCTTTGCACTGCACCAGCTCACTCTCGCCCGTGGTTTTCCTAGCCTCCTTAGCCATCGTCCACCCGACCATCGGACCGAGCGCCCGACAGTTATAAGTTCAACCCTAATCTCGCTATCCAGCCGCCTCCGCTAACTCTCCTGCCTCAACAACTGTTGGAAGCTGCCGCCTACACCGCACACACACGTGTTCAATTTGGCTAGTGAACTCTCACTGGGTCCACTTCATGTTCGGCTCTAGCTGTTTAACAACTAACCGGGCGCACCGAACTTCTTCAAAACAGCCGCCTACCCCGTTCACGTGGTCAACGTCACTGCAACGTTGCCCGTGTCCCACAACTACAATACTCGCAAGGCAAGTTATTGATTAGGAGAGAAAAAATAATAATGATGTTCACAAACAAAAACAAATAAAGGAAAACTTATTTCCCGCTGCGCGCTGCCCCTGCCCCAACTGACCTGCTCGACCTTGCGCGACCTTGGGTGCGAATTCGCGGACACCAGCGCGACGAGGCTGTGTTCGGCTGTCGAAACCTACGTATGTTCCTCGCACGTGCGTGTGCTGTAAGCAATTTTGCCTATTTGAGTCGCGAGGTCCACGCGTGGCAGTGACAGCAGCCTATTCTCAGATGTTTCAAGATAATGCGCTTTCACACGTAAAAGTTGCATGGGTATTTTAGCGTACCTACTCCAACATTTGCATTTCGTACGCGCGAACTGCTACGAGCTGCGCGCTGGGGCAGCAGCGCCTTTTTTTAATTTCGACAATTACTTATTTCCGCCATTATAATTTGTGTGCATTGTCTCGCAATATAGAGTGGTTTTTACCTATTTTCAGTCGTTACTTGATCCCATTTATGGGGAGTGGCTACTCTTACCTTCATTAAGCATCGCACCACTGTTCAGGTGAATGCCGAAACGCGCACTAAGCTCAAGTATGACGTACACAAATTGCTGGCGGACAGGTATAGTCTCCCTCCAAATAAAGAATTCTTCACATCTCTTTCGAGAACTTCCGCGCGTAGATGTGAACAAGAAATGGTGCAGAACAAACCTCAAAATCTTTATTGTTACTGCATGAAGTTGCTCTTTAGAAAATGCGGATTTTCGCAGCTGGTACTTATCTCCACAGATGTGCACTGGTTGTTTTGTTCGTGGTACACTGTTACAAATTCATGCTGGAACATGATAACTGTACTTGATATTCAAAAGAGGCGTCGGTGGCACACGCTTTCCTGCTGACTTCTGCACATGACTCCTGTGTACTTGATCTTCAAGTTCATCTTCAAATTACGCAACCACTAATCAAACATCAACCAACTGAATTGACAATTTTAATCTTTGTCTCGCTTCCAGTCCAGTTTGTTTCTTTTGTGCCATACTTTCCTAAAATCATCATTTCAATTTGTTTTTTAGAACACGAGCATCAACATATAGGCCAGTGTTTCAGTACTGTCACGTATGCACTATAGAGCGGCGGCATCGCGAACACGAACCTGCTCAGCTTCCGTGGTTCTCACCTATGTTTTCTTTTTCTCCCTCCCCCCCTTCACGCATGTGCGCAGAACATGAGCGGGCGCGCGTCTCAATTTTTCTTATGAAATACTGCTTACGAAATATTTCGCGCATGGTTTTTTTTATAAAATGAGACAATAAAAAGTTTATTGCAAAGTGCTCAACACAGCTATTGTTTACGAAATATTTCGTCCATGGTTTTTCGATAAAATAGAGACAATGAAAATGTTATTGCAAAGTGCTCAACAAAAATCTTTACGAAATATTTCGTCCATGGTTTTTTTAAGGAAATGAGACAATAAAACTTTTATTGCTAAATGCTCAACAAAAATATTGTTAACGAAATACTACCTCAATTGTATTTCAATAAAGATGAATCAATGACATTTATATTGAAAAATGTTCTACAGAAATATTTTCGACGAAGTATTGAAGCAAGTCAATGAGTATTGCGGAACCATTGATGATCAATTGAGTCAATCATTCGATCACAGTCCGACAATGGCCATCAACAGTGATTTTATTAAGGGTGTGTTCGTGTTTTGTGTTATGCCAGTGCTGCTGATTACGAAGGTGCGCTATACTCAAGCGAGGACGTGTGGGTTCTTATCGTGGAGCACTGGCCAGGTATGTACCACATTGCTGCTGTCAGCGCTTTGTTATCACCGCATTCCCCAAATTTTTCTACCATGTGCACGCTAAGTGAGCTTTTGTTTACGTGTTGACCCAGTTTTTCTGTAGTGTTTCAGCAGTGTGAAAGCAAAGCTGTGCGAAGTTAGCGTGGGCAAGTTTTTTTTTTTTTTTCGTGCGGAGTGGGAAGCGTGCGGCAGATTTGAGCAGAGTTGTGGCGGTGGTCGCATCTGTCGGCAGTAATGTTGGAGGGGGACCCTGCTCGCGAGTGACCACTATTTTTCCTTAATAATTCCGGAGCGTTTGTTAGCTCTAAGCTTTGATTATGCCTAGGGCGCGTAAGCCTGTCTAAGGCAATTTCATATGCTGTACGTTTCATATTAAACAGCTACAGTACCGTTATACGTTATGACTACTATCAGTGATGTTTTCCTTTCGGGTGACCGAATGAATGCCGGTGTATGCATCCGCGCTGGCACGCGTCTTTATAAATTACCGTGGTACGCAAGTTGATGAGTGTTCGTGTGCAGCGTGTTGCATCGTCTTGAATATGGCTCGCAAAGCTTGCACTTATGCCTAAGTGCTTATGGAGCTCGTTTAGTAAAACTCAAACTTACGGTATACACCAGCAACATAGCTTGCCTCATGCGGCCAGAATCCGTGCATTTTAAGCCATTCGTTTACCTTGAACAGTATTTTGGAACGAATATTTCATGACTAAACGTGGCCGAATTGCTGTACGTAACTGTGCGAGCCAGTCATTAGTCATTCATACATTAGTCCACGCGTTCGAGCACCATCGATTTTACTCCGCTTGTTTCCACTTTGTTTGGGTTTTGTTTTGGTTTATTAACTATTCTATGCACCTCGCCCAACCTTGGTGTTGAAACTTTGCTAAACATTTGTATGTGTACGAACCATAAGAATAGTTTACAGCACCACCTCCAATTCTATTTTCTGAATAATGAGAAGCTTAACGGTATATTGGATAAAGTAAACTCTCTAGGCATGCGCCGCAGATGTTAACGGGAATCTGTGCTATGTGCAGAATGGATATTTAATTTATCACTCAAAACTCGCCATAATGCTATAAACCACAGGTAAGCATGCATACGTCATGCACGTATTGCCATTAAAATCGAAAATTGGACGCCCTATTTATTTCAGAATGATAAATATAGACTGCAAGTTTTCAAGCTATTGGTACCTGAAGGAAATATACAAATTCAGAAATAAGTTTTATAAAATCTTGTTGCTAAATCGTCAATAGCTTCCAAGATTCTGATTTCCGGAGATTATTGGAGAAGCTTGCATGCTTTATTCGGATGGTGTGTGGTTCAAAGAGGGTGCCTCGTGTCTTAGTATCTCAACGTTGTTGTTTCTTATTCGACAGCCTGTGATGCTTAAGTGAGAGGTACAGCCTTTTTAGCCAACCAGAATCATTGAAACTGATTACCATAATTTGGCACCACTCAATAGTAACTCAGTGACACCATTTTCTCACATTAGAGGTGTAATCGTCTCAGTGTCAGCAGCCTGAGGAGAGCTACATTAGTTGTATTTGAAATCAAATTCATATTTAATATATAGGTTACCTGAATTGAATACTTGATGAAAGTGCATACCATCATATATGTGTTGTGGTATCATTGAATTTGCTGTCAATGCACAATGCATGAGCGCGATTCAAGCATGGTTTTAA
Source organism: Rhipicephalus microplus (assembly GCF_013339725.1). Lineage (NCBI taxonomy): Eukaryota > Metazoa > Arthropoda > Arachnida > Ixodida > Ixodidae > Rhipicephalus > Rhipicephalus microplus. The sequence goes on along the minus strand of NW_023610938.1, from coordinate 75,910 downwards.
TGCATCTGCAATGTGGAAATAGCATTTTATTTCATAAGGTTGCAGCTGTGTTCGCCAAGAACATCAAAAAAGTTTTGCTTGTAACATCTCTAGTTTGTGTACGTCCTGCTTCTCTTAGGACACATTGTTTCAAATCATTTAAAATAGACTGACAATTTCAGTTTTGCAAAGAGACACATTTCCCTAAATTGTTTTTTCGGTGTTTCCATCGCAAGCCTATGCATACACCTCGTACGAAACTGAGCGTGGAAGAATTCCGAACAAGCCTGTCGTCAATGGTGGCTCGCGGAAAACTGGGCTACTGAATGTACAGCAGCTGCGCACGGCTTCTGTTTACCTATGAAAAGGAAACTTCACTGAGCCACCTGGTTGCTGTATTCAAGTAGATCGCATGTTCAGGATGTTCAAAATTAAGCCTTTTTTAAAGAGAGTGCTGTAAGTTGTGTGTTTAAAAGCCACCTTTTCAGTGTTCAGGGGAACACAATGCGCAACAATAATTATCACTGTCAGCCGTGCCCTTGAATAAGATTCAATAATGAACTTATTAGTGACTGCAGCAGGTGGCCATGCATGTATAAAAAATTTGAGCCAGTCACATTTCTACATAAGTCCAAAGAATGCTGGCATGACTGGGCTCAGATATCCCGCTGGAAAGTTTAGTTGTGGCTTGCATCATTATGCATGCAGGACAGTGAGCACTAGCACGCAGCTACTACTTCCTGAGGTGCTGCATATAATATGACCATGGGTCGAAGCCACAGACAAGCATTATAATGGTTACCTTTTTACTACCGGCTGGTGATAGCAAGCACTGACTGCTCGTCCCACCAGGGAGTGATATTTTGCTGATCCTCACAGCCTTGCATGCGTAATCATGAAAAGCACAATTAAACCTCCGAGTAAAATATCTCGGAGCATAGACATGCTCGAAGAATTTCTCCGAGTGGGAGTGTGTAGAAACACGACTGCCATAAACTTTCCTATGCAAACATACCCATTTATTGTAGGCACCGAAATTTTGTTATTTCTTAGTTGATCGGGCAGCTGACAGCATTGTTGTCTTACTTTGTGTCCCCCTGGACACATAACATCTGCAAAGGCAGTTTTCTGTTCGTATGGTTGAATTTAATGCAAGCACAAAGCACATCTCTGAATGTATAAGTGCTGCTTCCTAAGGTTTTATGTCAAGTTAAATTTTTGTGGAATGTGCTGTTAGTCACTTCAAATTGAACTTTTTGCATAGCAATAAGGCTGTAGCAGATCAATAATTTTATTTTCACTGTGATATTGGCTGAACATTTTGTTTTAAGGTTATTGTAACCTTAGTTCATTGTCTTGATATGTCGGGTTTAACGTCCCAAAACCACCATTGCTTATGAGAGACGCCATAGTGGAGGGCTCCGGAAATTTCGACCACCTGGGGTTCTTTAACGTGCACCCAAATCTGAGCACACGGGCGTACAACGTTTCCGCCTCCATCGAAAATGCAGCCGCCGCAGCCGGGATTCAAACTCGTGACCTGCGGGTCAGCAGCCGAGTACCTCAGCCACTAGACCACCGCGGCGGGGCTAGTTCATTGTCTTCTCGAATTTAATGCCGTAGGTGAAATCAAGTGATTTTCTACTGTCATACTTAATCATACCTAACTTTGCTAATACATAACCATGTGTGATATATTACAGCGATACATAACCATGTTTGACATCGTTAATGATGACTGACAGAAGGAATTCTGGAATACTGTAGCGTTTTTTACTTCACTGTGTCTTTTGTGCGAGTATTTTGGGATGGAATTAGAAGTTGGGTTGTTGCCAAACCACAATTTATTTATTTATTTATTTATTGTTTTATTTATTTATTTTTAATACTCTCAGGGTATAAATACATTACAGAGGGGGTGGGGGTGACATAGTAAGTAGAAGAGCATGAACAATAACAGCAAGAAAGTAAAACTGGAAGCATTATACAAAATAATCGCAGAAATTTAGTAAAGTGCAATACGTTGAAAAAATAAACATGTGGTGCTACAGTACGCTGGATAAGACATTTTTAAATACAGTTCTATTAGTTATATCAGTTATGAAGGCTGGTAAGTGATTCCAATCACCTGCTGTCCTGGGGACAAATGATTTCGAGCCTGCAGTAGATGAAAAATAGGGTATGTCAACCTTGTGATGATGATCAAGTCGGTGTGAGCGAAATGGAGCTAGATTTATAAACAAGGAACGAAGAGCAGGGTTATGGTAGCACATTTTATAAAAAAGACAAATGCGTGATTGTTTTCAATGTGTCGCTAAGGGGGGTAGATTAAGAGCAGCCTTCATGTTTGTGACACTGGCATTGCGATCGTAGTTAGAAGAAACAAAGCGAACAGAGCGATTTTGCACTGCCTCAATGCTTTGTGATAATGTAGAAATGTGCGGGTCCCAGACAAATGAGGCGTATTCTAGTTGAGGGCGAATTTAGGTGGTATAAAGCAATTGTTTTAGTGACGGTGGGGCAAGATAGAACTTTCTTTTCAAGTAACCTAATGTTTGGTTTGCTTTAGTTAATATGTAATGGACGTGGTGTTTCCATGACAAGTTATTAGATATGGGAACGCCAAGGTAGCGATAAGAAGCTGTGGTTTCCAGTGGTGAATTGTTAAGAGAATAGGACGGAGAGGTGACGTTGCGCCTAGTTACGCGCATGCTTTTGCATTTAGCGACGTTCAGTTCCATATGCCACGAGCGGCACCACTAAGATACGGTATCTAAATATTTTTGTAGTGATGTCGCGTCTGAGTCGCTGGCTATTTTCCGGTAAATGACACAGTCATCTGCAAACAAACAAACTTGGGATGAAATGATAGTAGGTAGGCCGTTAATGTAGATCAGAAATAACAGCGGACCAAGTACTGACCCTTGAACTACATCGGAACCGACTGTTGCTAATGGAGAGTGAAAGCCGTTGGCCGTAACGTACTGTACACGGCAGGCAAGGAATTCACGAATCAAAATGAGTACTTGGGGATCAATATTAAGAGCACTTAGTTTATGCAACAGTAAGGAGTGGTTAACTTTGTCGGAAGTGGTTAACTTTGTTTCGCGAAGCCGAAAAATATACAATCTACGATAAAGCCAGAGTCAACATATACATGTAGGTTGTTTGTGAATGTAATTAGCTGAGTATCACTCGAGAAAGATTTCCGGAAACCATGTTGCGAGGTCGAAAAGAAACTGTTATCCTCTAGATAGTTGACAAGATGCATGAAGATGATGTGCTCCAAAATTTTACATGTAACTGACGTAAGTGAGATAGAACGAAAGTTTGAGAGATCACTCTATTTTCCGGATTTTAAAATTGGGACTATTTTACCTGTTTTTTAGTCTTCAGGTAAAGAGCCGGAGTCATAAGATTGGGAAACATACACTCTAGAATAATTGAACAGCATTCTTTCGTGTTTTGATGAATTTCGAGTTGATCTGATCGGTACCACTAGTGGAACTTAGTTTTAGTTTGCCGATTACCTTTGCAATTCCTACGGAATCAAAAACAATCGAGTCCATGGGAAGATAGTTGAATCGTGGGAAGTTGGGCATATCATTGGTTTTCGCAGATGAAAATGATCGGACAAAGGTGTCATTCAACACATGGGCAGTAATAGTTGTCGGCACGGGGTCACCAGATGGATACGATAGCGTAAACTTATGGTCATTTTTGTCCTTGAGTGCATCCCAAAAGCCTTTCGCGTTAGTTTTAAGTATGTTTGGAAGAGTAATATTGAAAAACAAAAATTTTCTGCATTTCAAAGCGGAAACATATCACGAGGCGGCTGGTTTGTATGATAACCAATTAGACGCTTTTTGAGAAACGTTTGCTCAACGGAAGTAACGTTTATTTTTATTAGCAAGTCTGATGAAATGCCTATTGTACCAGGGTGCCTTACTGTTGGCATATATACGACGACTAGGTACATATTTCTGAACTAGTTTTGAAACAATGGATTTAAACATATTCCAGTTACTCTGTACTGAACGCTGGAATACACCAGGTGGAAAAACGTCAAGAAATAATATAAGCACTTTATTAATAGCGTCATAGTTAGCTTTTTCGTAATCTTTAGTAGTTTTGAACCGTTTTCATGTTTTTGGATGTGTTGTAACTAGGCTGAAAGTCAAGATGTCATGGTCACTTGGGCCAGGCAAGTGGGTGATCGAAGAAGCGACATCTTCAACTGACGTTAGAACAAGGTCTAAAAGTGACGATGAATTTTGTGTGACACGAGTAGTCGAAACAGCTAACTGCGATAAGTCGAAATCAGCACAAACCGAGATAAAATTGTTGGACTCGGAGGATGATGGACTTGAAAATGGGCATATGGCAGACCAGACCATGTTGGGAAAGTTAAAATCACCCATAAGAAGTATTCCAGCACCAGGATGCTCTACAGTAATTTGATTTAAACAGTCGTGAAGGTTTTCACTGGATGATGCTCTGGTTGACAGTGAGCTGTAACAAACACCAATAATTATTTTCTTGAAGCTTGTAGCCAAACAACACCACACCGATTCCACATCGCTAGTAATGGGAACTACAAAACTGCTAAGGCTTTCAGTAATTGCATGTAGCACACCACCACCAACAGATACAGTGGGGTCATTGCGATAGATTTGATAGTTTTTATTGCAGTACAGCAGGTCAGCGTTGCGCGCATTAGCGGATAACCATGTTTCAGTAATGGCTACTATGTCAGCATCGCAATCATCGATTAGGCTACATAATTCATCTCTTTTTGGCATAAGGCTACGTATATTAGTGAACAGTACCGCCTAGTTAGTCCGCCTAGCACTCTTTGAGCCGCAACCCCTCTCGTTTCCCTGTCGCTTTTTTGTCTGCGCCCCTCGTTTCGGTCTAAAGGAAGGAGTATGGTCTTCACTTTCGTGGTTATTCGACAGACCATTTTCATGGACGGAATCGTCGAACTTGATTGTTAAACACGGATTTGTGGTGGATCCCATTAGTTTCGACTACTCAAGTTCTAAAATTAGGGGTGTTGCCAAAACCACTATTTGATTGTTCAACACAGCTTTGTGGTGAAACCCATTAATTTCGACCATGGTTCTACCATTATAACACACCTGATTTTAAGCGCACTGGGTGAGCAAGAAGTCAATTGTTCGACTGCTGATTTTTGGCTGTAACAAATTTTCTGCATTCATATATTTGCTACTAGGCCTATAATGTGTTTGCTAAGCTAGCCTGCAAATTTTCATTGCAGTGATAGAAGTTTGCTCGAAGAAAACAATTTGTGCATTGTGTATGTGTGCGCGTTCCTGGACCAAGTATCTGGCAAGCACCTCAATTGCTTTGTAAAATCATAGTTACTATAAAGCGAGCAAGTTTTGAAACAAGGTGTGTAGTCATTGTTATGTATAATAAAGTTTACAAGTACGCAAGAAGATTTGTTGAAGTTTTGCATCTACTTTTAGATATGCAGTACGATGCATTCCAGGCAACAGCAGAAACGAAAATTAGTTGTCGTTTAAAAGTTTGTCTTGTCTCCAAGCAAAACAGATTATCGTAATGATCGATGGCAGTCACTAATTTGTTTTTAAACAAATGTCGCACCAATTTTTTTATTATAATAGTGCCAGCAATAATTTGATGCCAAGTTATGTTGATGTCCCTACTTGTCACTCTCAACAGTGAACAGCTAAATGCACCGATTGAAAAACGCTGACATGATGCAACAAATTAACCACGGGAAATCCTCAACAAGCTGGTTTGCATAAAAAATAAATGTCTAAAAAAGTGTTGAAAGATCTAGCAAACGGCTTTTTAGAATCGTAGTAAAAAGTTTAGTAGGCTTATAATAATATAAGTATAGTAAACGTTTACAAAAGGTATTTCAATTTTTTTAGGAAGAAGTTTCTTGGAATTCATGCTAGAAGTTTTCTAGCCGTATAATAACGTGGGGTTAGCACAGCTACAGGAGATTTTCAAGCTGCTTAGGTTTAAATACCATCTCAACAAGATTTCATATATACTTTTGGACTATACTTTTTGGAAATTTACTAGACGTTTCTTTAGCTTTTCTTGTGTTTCGTGGGAAGTAACTCGTGCTTTACAAACACGCGTCCTGTATACAAGCTTCACGATACAGCATGAAATATTACAGTAAAAATGTGTGGTACAAACGTACATTGCCATCAGAACCTGTGATTTTCTTAATGACACCACGGCTTAATTAAAGACGGTCACCCACTACAAAAGGCACACACGTTACTGCGGCTATTCTTTAAGGCCGCGTAGTTGGTGGATAGCAAGTTCGAAAAGATTTTGTGTGCTAAGTGCTTGAAGAACGCTATAGGGAGCGGATATTGCTTTTGCGTTTAACTTTTAAAGGCGAAGTTTTAATATCCCCCATTGTTTGAAGCCAACAGTGTCGGCTCAACACGTGCTCTTTGCGTGAAGATTCTGCAAGCAACAAACTGTTCATAAACTTATAGGTCTCAACATAAATACGAAAAATTCTGAAGTGGATTGAAAACTTCTTAGCTAACCGGTGCCAGTTCATCTTTGTTAATGAACATTCGTCTCCGTTAATGCACGTCAAATCTGGCGTACCGCAGGGTTCCCTACTTGGGCCTATTTTGTTCTTAGTTTATATTAACGATACCAGTAATGGTATGTATTCCTCAGTAAGATTATTTGCAGATGACTGTGTGATCTACCGACAAGTTACTAACTCTCAGGGTTTCTGCTTCATTTAATCTGACCTAGCGAATCTCAGTAAATGGTGCAATGACTGGCAAATGCAAATTAACGTTAATTAAACAAAGGCTATCAGGTTCGGAACGTTGGTAAACCCGGGTATTATAAAGCTACACATTGAACAACATACCCATAAAATATGTATCCACAAAAAAGTACCTTGGTGTTCATTTATCATCAGACCTGTCATGTAACGCTCATATAGACGCTATTGTTAGCAAAGCATCCAGATCTCTTGGCTTTATGAGGCGAAACTTGCATCTGGCGAACTCAGAGACTAAACTCATCGCTTGTAAGACCCTAGTACGTCCACAAATAGAATACGCCTCCTTATTCTGGAATCCGTATCAGGCCTACCTCATGCAAAAGATGGAGTCTGTCCAAAATAAGGCTGCCCGTTTCTTCTCAAAAAGCTACTTACGCACATCAAGCGCAACTGGCATCAAATCCTCACTCAACTTAGCTTCGTTAGAAAAGCGCAGGATGCTGACACCGTTGTTCTCCTTTCATAAGCTACACTACAATCATTCAGCCCACAATACTTTCAATATCAGGCCAGCTCGACATATATCTTCGCGACTATAGATCACCAGCATAAAACTGAACCCATTTTCGCTCGCCCTATATAATCTGTTCTATCACTCGCCACTTCTCATCGCCATTCGTGCATGGAACGTTCTGCCTACTGACATCGCTCACATTGTGGATTATGGGTCATTTGTTAATCACGTAAAGTCATTTCTCAGACTCTCAGCTAATCGATATCAAGACTTGTGTTTCCCCTCTGATGAAAATATTTATTGTGGAATGTTTGAATCATGGTTGCTTTTTTGTTATGATTGCTTTTTTAGCCATTGTTTTATTTTCAAATGTTTCTGTTATCACTTACTCTTTTCATGTATTTCTATTATATTGTTCAGTGTTTTGTATATTATTGGCCCCAATCACTGTTACCCCCACCCCCCATGTAATGCATCCGGGTCTTTAGGGTACCTGAATAAATAAACTTGTTGATACTTCGGGGTATGATGCCTGGTAGCTTTTATCCGAAAGGCGCCAGTTCGACTTACACCAGCCGACTCACACAGGAGGTTGATGCGCTGACGTTTTGATCACGTGTTAAAGCTACATGGTAGGTTTCACTTGTGTGACGTAATGATCCCTTTATTTTTTCCTCATCTATGGATGTGCCAAGGTATGTGCACACTGAAAGCGTAAGCTCTCTAGAAGCCCATGTATCCCGTAATCGGCGGCTCGTTGCCATCGTCAACATTCATGTATGGAGAGGACAACTAAGAACAACCAAAAAATACAAAATAAATCTGATGTCACATCCAGGAGTGGTAGCGACGTCATGCATTCGCATGCCTGACCTTTTACGTAACGTTACAATTACACCATTTTATTGCGCCATAAGGCTCGCTAATTGCGTGCGTGAGAGGGAAGGAGGAAAGGAAGACCAACGAAAAATATTGCGGAAGCAAGGTTGTTTTATTAGCCCAATAGTGTACTGGCTGTGTAGATTGAAAGCTTTGCAGATGGAATTGTGGCACAACTCTTCCCAAGCGAAATAGCATAATAGTTCGAAAGCCCACGTTTTCCAATCGTGGCAAACCACTGCGTCGAGACAATCTTGAGAATATCGCTTCGGCAAGCGTACAGTACATCATCTCGTTGCTTAGCGTGTCGCACTCACCGTCACCGGTTTGCAAGGGCACGCCGGCCGTGCGAGCCGAGGCCGTCGGCGGTCACAAGAAGGGCTATCTAAACATTCTGTGAGCTAGTTCAGATCTAAAACGTCGCGCCAGTGAACAGCAAATACGCAAATAAATAAACTACGGAACGTACGCACGAAACTACCACGCAAAAGTGAGCGATGTCTCGTTGACCCTGCAATGCGCACAATTAAACAAGCTCTGAAAGGGCATTGCCTGAATACGACCCCGTTTATGACACTCGACCGAAAAAAAAAAAATGAGGGAGCCAACCATTTAGCCAAGTGTCAGATAAACTGTAAAGTAATTTTATCGTTAACCTTAGCATATAGAAAATTACGACTATTTCAAAAAATAATATATTGAGTTTTTTTGGTTTTTGGTCAACTTGTGTCGCTTCGCTCGTCGGCGGGCGTTGATGCCCATGGCAATAGGTGTTCGACGCTTTTCGTACCAAGTTTCAGGACGAATATTATTTGGTTATGGGTGTGCCATGCCGTTTGACTACGTCAAAGCAACAAAAAGATTGTCATGGTAGTCTATCTTTAGTTATTGACATTCTTACGTTGCAATTGATTGTTATGTCTATCAAAAAACAGAGATAGTCTGACCGCTTGCTCAGTGAGCATTTTTACTTATTTGAATTTTTACATCTAAACAAATTTTAATTAAGCTCTTTGCCACCCTGTTCTTGGCCCATTCACCCTTGTGAGCTAGCCCCATCCCTATATGGTCTTCACCATTTCGCTGGCTCCGGCCAACGCCCCCTAGGAGGCATTGCTCATACGGACGTCGGCAGTGGGCGATTCATTACACGGCTCTTACACCGCTGGGTCAACGTACCACCTACGTGAAGAGAACGGAAGGTGAGCTAATGAGTTATTAGGCATGTTAAGGTGGCGGCTTCGAAAACCTTAGCATGCGTTTTAAAGTAGACTGTTTTAGTGCATGTGGCAAGAACTGGCTTCCGTACGTTAGGCCTGGCATTCCTTTGGTTTGGCCTATGGGTGTGGCTCGTCGAACAAAAGGTCGTGACAGCGTATGTTCAGTGTCACCGCAGTAAAGTTTACTAATTGTGCGCATTTGCACAGATTTGTATGTAGTAACTGCTGCAAAATTGACTTTCATTAAAAATTCACAGACAAGCGTTACCGAAACAATCTTCCTTGCCGGTGAACAGTATATATCGAGTGTTGTCTCGTAAAAATAGTGGTCACCTCGCACAGTACACGGTAAGCTAATCGCACGAAACAAATTGCAGGACATTTTACACGGCATCCGGTCTGCACCTGTTCTTTAGTCGCCTTTCTTCAACGCATCCCACGAAGTTACGCTCCTCGAATGCGTGATCAACCAGGTGTGCCGCAGCAACGGAAACCCGGCTTTCCACTCTTTCGCACTCTTGCTATGCAGGTCTCACTGTTGTTTTTTTTTTAGCCGATTATTTTTAAATTGTGCCCAGGTAGCACACTTTCCAAGGCCGATATTGGTTTTACGGTAGCTGTGTGGAACCCATTCTCGAAGCAATGTTGCCTGAAGCGAGACATTATTGGCTGAGCCAATGAATTGGGCAGAAAATGCAGGGCCGGAATTATATTCCTTTATTTAATTTATTTTATTTGTAATACTGCTGGCCCCGCGTACTGGCCACAGTAGGTTGGATTGACACAACTACATACCGAAATAGCAATGAAAACAACAAAGCTTGAAAGGGACGTCATTTTCGCTACTTACAAAATAGAAAGTACAATGTGCCCATCAAAAAAATAAAATATTATTAATAAACAAGTTTTCATACTACTTTCAATGAGCGTCTGAAATTTTTCTACGTCACCAATTGGCACCCATGTTTCATGAAGCTCGTTCCACTCAAATACTGAGAGAGTAAAAAATGAGTACTTTAAAATATTAATTTTTGTTTGAAAATAAAGTAAAGTGAACGGATTTCTGCGTCTTGTGGCGTAACCTGAAAAAAGTGTGGCGTGTTCATGAGTGTTGCTTTTTAATTTTTTACCTTTCACAACTTCAAACATAAACCGAAGGCTTGTGATTCTATTTCAGCGAGACAGTGTCCGTAAACTTGCTAGTGATCACACACAGTTCAGTAACAGATGTAATACCATATTGATTGAAGGTAAACCTGACTGATTTATTTTTCACCCTTTCCGATTTAATTATATCAACAGTGGTGAACAGATCCCGTATTATGTTTCCAGAAGCAAAACCAGAGACGTGTGAGCTAAATGCTTACTATCACCAAAAAAATTACGAAGGCATCGCTTCAAATATTGTAATTTTTTCATGGTGATAATAGCAATGTGGTTTGTTGATTCCAACGCCGACCATGAATGATGTCATGTCCTTGGTACTAGTATCCGGAAACACGGAAACGTTGGTTATCGTCTGCTGTATAGTGAAGTATTGTTGGGCGCTCCTTATTTATAATGACAAATAAAACGCCTTTACCATAGTCAACACACATTTGCCACGTATCGCACAACCTCATTATGTGATTGAAGTCAGCGTTCAGATTTACATGTACATCACGTGAATTTATAACCGAATATAAAAAGTTGTCTTCAGCGAACAATCAGTCTCGAATTACAACCACCGCCAATGTAATTTATAAACAGCAAGAAAAGCAAGGGTCGCGTTATGAAACCCTGGGGAACACCTGACACAATTGGTAGAAATTTAGAAGAAAGGTCATTCTGCACGACATATGCTGCCAAAATGTTAGGTATGCTTGAAACCAATCACAAAGCTGCTCCTTTTTTAGTATTCCGCGAGGCTCAGTTTTATCGAATGCCTTGGCGAAATGCAAGAGCACTGCGTGTATTTGACTTCGGCCAATTATAGTAAAGGCGAATTCATGAACTGCTTCAACGAGTTGAGTTATAGTCGCGAAAGTTCGCCTAAACCCATGCTGTGCGGGTGACAGAATAGAATGAGCAGTATGAAAAGACGTTATATGTTTATCAGTTTATTGTTCCAATAACTTAAAGCAAAAACTGGTTAGAGCAACTGGTTGATATTTTTCTTAATTGTTGGTCACAATTTTTAATTAAAGGCCTGTCGTCTGGCAACGTGCTTGAAGACAAAGATGCATTGAATATAACTGTCGGAAATTTTGACGACCACTCTGCCTATATTTTTAAAGAAGCACTAGGTATTTCATCTAGCCCAAAGGATTTTTCGTCGTCTAATTTCAACAAAAGGTTGAACACTCGCGTTTATGAAATTTACAAATCATCAAAGGCAGGTCAGGCTTGAAATGTGGCAAAATGAGGTGTGCATGAGTCATCACTCCTGAGGACGGATTTGAAATCCTTGAAGTCGAGACGTTAAGCGATTCTTTTCACGGAAGTGTTAGTGTGAGGTGTTTTAGGAATTGTGTACCTCCAAAACATAGCATGTGATTCTTTTATAGTACGCTTAAATGAACATTGTGAAAAGTGGTTCGGTCATGCCTAATTTCACTTTTAAACTTCAAAGACAACTTGATTTCACCACTATCAGTGTTAGATTTCCTCCTTCGCTTTTTAAGGCGGTTAATGTTGCGTTTCAGTCAATAATAATTCAGATGATTTATATAAATAAAGCTGCAGGTGCTCCCTGATATCGTAGATGCAGAGGCAATCTTTCTCAATCTCTTTTTGGGTGCATGCTCTGTCATTGTAAGTTGCGTCTACCTGAGCCCTGCTGCACATATTGACGTCGTCAGATCACTTCACAGCTTTCTGTTTTTTCATTCGTCCAAGAGCAGGCTGATCTTGGGGGATGATTTTAGCATGCCCGATATAAACTGGGAAACGTTGCTTTTTTCCTCGGCTTCTTCCAAAATTATTCTTGATAATATGTTTAATCTTAATTTGTGCCAAATAGTAACTCAACCTACGCACACATGTGGGTCTTCATCTAACATTCTAGATTTAGTATTTCTCAATGATCACTTCCCATATAATCGAGTGAAAGTTGACGGCATAAGCTTATCTTTTGTAGTATACCTTTTCGTGGCACCATATCGTACTTAAATACCCCTACTACTCACCCGGATTTCTTTAATGCTGACAACAGCATCCTTGATCACCTCATTGACAAATTTCCTGCCTTTTAGAGCTATCCAATAATGCAACGGCAGACATTGAACAACTATGGCATATATTCAAAGAAATTGTATTTCACTGTTTAGAGAATTTTGTACCTGCGAAAACAAAAAAAAGACAAGGAGAAAGAATCCATGCATTAATCGTGATATCATTCATGCCAAGCGTAAGGTAAAACGTTTAAGGAGACATGGAAATTTAATTCTAACAGCACATCTCGTGAAGTCACTTTCACTGCCATTCGTAACATGAAAAGTTAAATGAAGGCTTCTAAAGCGAACTATTTCAACAGTACTCTTTCTAACTTCCTAAAAGCTTCTTCTCCTCAGAAGTTCTGTTAACATTTTAAATCTAGAAAACAAAGTGAGCACCCAAATCTTTCTGAAGAGAACTCCTGTAGCGTAAATAATTTTAATGAATATTTTCAATCAGTTTTTGCTGTGCATAATGGAAACATTCCACAAGGTAATCCATGCAACCGAACATGCTTAGAAACACCTATTGTAACTGAATATGTTTGCTTAGACTATTACTCAATATCGACACTAAAAAGGAACTGGACCCAAACAATATACCTAATACATTCCTATAAAAATATTCTGAATAGTTCGCCAAATACCTGTGCTTAATTTTCAATAAATCAGTATCGACCTGTAGATTACCACATAACTGGAAAGTGGCAAAAATAACTCCAGTACACAAGTCTGGTGACAAAGCTGAAGTCTCTAATACAGGCCCATCTCCCTCCAGCTCATCCAGTAAACTCCTTGAACACATAGTGCTTAAAAGCATAACCACATACCTCAGGGAAAAAGCACCCTTTCATTTATCAATACGGCTTCCGAAAAGGTCTATCCACTTTCACACAGCTTGTTGAGCTAATCTATGACATATCACTTGGCATCGATAATCAAAAAGAAATGGGCCTTCTTTTACTAATTTTTCACAATATTTTGATCGGGTCTCGCATACTAAACACTTGTCTAAAATAATCGACTATGGGAAGCAAACCCATCGTCACCTGGATAGATTACTTTACCAACCGTATTCAGTTTGTCGAAATTCACCGTCAGTCATCCACTCTTTGACGCGTCACGTATGGGGTACCTCAGGGATGCGTGCTGGCTCCAGTTCTTTTCCTAATTTTTATCAATGATCTACCATCAAATATGAGTGTTAAAATGAAGTTTTTCGCTGACGATTGAATTCTTTATCAAGGAATTGACACTTACGAGGATCACATAACACTAAACAAAGCCCTACACTCAGTTTCTAAATGGTGTACTGACTGGTAAATGAGACTTAACGTTAGTAAATTGGCTGCTCTAACAATTAGCAGAAAAATACTTGTCTGAGTTTGCATATACCGCAAAAACATACATCTAGCTCGAGTTCAAGAACACAATTACCTCGATTTATTACTTACACGCGATCTTATATGAGACTCCGACATAAACACTATTACATCAACTGCCTTAAAAAATCTCTTCTTCCTCAGAAGACACCTCCGCCTTGCGCCACCTGACATCAACCTTCTAGCATACAAAACTTTTATATGATCAATTCTCGAATACGCTAACATTGCATGGTTCCCGTACACTAAGCATAACATTGATAAGCTCAAACGGATCCTAAGAAAGGCCATCAGATTTATATTTAACAAATATCCAACTTCAGGCTCACCGACGGAATTACTAAAACAGGGAGGCCTCATTAGCCTCTAAAATAGATCCAAACTTACTAGATTAAAATTAATGCATCAACTACTACACCACCAAGATTGATTCATTGTTTGATACGTGGAGTTTAACGTTCCAAAATCACCATATGATTATGAGAGACGCCGTAGTGGAGGGCTTCGAAAATTTCAACCACCGGGGGTTCTTTACCGTGCACCCAAATCTGAGCACACGGGACTACAACATTTCCGCCTCCATCGAAAATGCAGCCACCGCAGCTGCGATTCGATCCCGCGACCTGCGAGTCAGCAGCCGAGTATCTTAGCCACTAGACCACCGTGTCGGGGCCACTACACCGCCAAGTAAACATTGATACCACTGCATAAATTTTGGTAACCTTATGTAGACCTACACGTAACACACACTCCATGACAATAACGGAATATGCACACCATTCTATATGCTTTAAATACTCTTACTTCCCCGAGACCCGTAAGAGACTAGAATGAACTGGATCCATTTTCTGCTAACACTCACTCTCTAGAGAGCTTCACTACGACAATTGAGGAAGCTTTACTAACAAAGAACGGTCAAGTTATTGCCTGATTTATTTGTGAACATAACTATTTTTATATACGATCTCCTTTTATGTTTTTCCTTTTTCTTCTAGTAGAATGGTGTTTATAATGTATAACTTGTAGTTAACCTATGTCTGCATTTATGAATTCTTAGCGCATTGTTGCACAACTTAGCGTATTTTTTACTGTATTTTATGTATTCCTCTGTAACCTCCCTTTTGTGCCTTGATCTCATTTGAGAGTGGCAGTAGTTCTAAATTAAAAATTAGACCCATTGAATTTCCAAAGCTTAAAGAGAACGAAGAGCCTTCAGTGATGCCCTGTGGTCCATTAGTCGGTTATTGAAACACCTCCCGGTTTGCCTAATATAGCACTTAGTACATAACAAGGGGATGATATACACCGCATCTTTCCCACATACATTCGACTAACGTTTCCCGGTGATTAACCTCATAATCATTCCACTTTTTAAATGCGAAGCACTTCTTGGCGAACTTCTGTGACTTTGAGCGCATTCATTCTTCCATCCATCCGACCGACCGACCGACCGACCGACCGACCGACCGACCGACCAACCAACGAACCAACCGACCCAGCCACCCACCCTACCTACCTGCCTACCTACCTACCTACCTACCTACCTACCTACCTACCTACCTACCTACCTACCTACCTACCTACCTACCTAACTACCCACCTACGACTTAGATCTCTTGGCTGTTTCGGGAGGAATAAGTGCTGTGTGTTTTTAGTGAAACCATTGGTTTGTCGAGGTGCCTTGCCTCCCCATCTTGCCATGATGGCCACGGAACATGCCAGAGGCCCGCCTGGTCAGAAGTCCTCACGCCTGTCAACCACAAGGAAGCGAGCTGGCTCCCCCAGTGACACTGAAGACACTGATTTACATTCTATATCGGAGGACGACACATCCGATGACAGCTTTATACCTGTGCGGGGTAAGAAGGCGAACAAAAGGACTGCGAATACATCAGCATCAGCTCCTGCAAGCACAGCGACTGTACAGTGAAGGTGTGCGCACTGGCCGCACGTCATCATCTTCATGCCGGAAGATTCTTGAACCAACCTAGAACTTCTGAACAGGCAAGTCCTTTCCTTTGCTCTGAAATGTGCGGTGCCAGATGAAATTAAGGACGTACGAGTAAACCCATGGAAAAATACTCTCGCCATAAACGTGGACAATGTGAGTGCCCTAGGACAGCTGCAGCAAACGACTGAGCTAGGCGGCATTAAGATGCGCCCATTTATCCCGATAGATGATAAATCAATAGCCGGTGTAATTTATGACATCGACATTGCCATTCCTAATGTTGACTTCCCTACCCTCATCAAGCCTGCAAACGAGAGAACTGTCATTATGCAAGTGCGGCGCCTTGGAAATACGCGCTGCGTAAAAGTGATTTTCAATGCGGATTGCATACCGTCCCACGTTAAAGTTGGACATTTCCGACATCCGGTTCGACCATTCATCCAAAAGCCACTTCAATGTCATCAGTGCTTCAGGCTAGGACACGTCAAGGGCGTATGCCCAACTCACGACTGTGTCCTCGTTGCGCTGAACCTCATGCCGAAGACGCCTATCGGGTGACTACTCTGAAGTGTGCCAACTGCAGTGGTCCTCACGCTGCCTCGCCGAAAGACTGTCCTCGAATCTAAAAGGAGCGCGCGGTTCTGAGACAAATGGACCGAGACAACTCGACACACAGGCAGGCAGCCGAAGTAGTCCGGCGTCGGCGTCGACGTCGGTATCATCGAAAATCTTCAAAGAAGGCACATTCCCGAAATGCTAGTTCCCACTCTTAAGCGGTTCCACCCAGTAGCGCCGCGAAAGGACCCACCACTTCTACGAAAGAAGCGGAGAAGCCTCCTTCTCTGGAGGAATAACCCACACTCCTGACCCTCTCTTCTGCCAAGGAACCTCAGCAGGTTGCGGCCACACCAGAGCCGTCTCCAGCCATGGAAGATTTGCCTAAACCAGATCGGCAAGTGATCTCGGTGCTGCGTTGCCTCATAGAAACCATCCGAGTGATACTAGTCGACATGAAGACAGCATCTGCTCGAAGCACACTTGGAGTATTGGACGCCCTAAGCCCAGTGCTTGAATCTCTCAACTTGGAAGATGGCTACTCACACCTTATCATTTCGTAAAGAAGTCAAGGCTGCATCCGTCATCCAATGGAACGCCAGAGAACTAAAATCACTCCTTTCAGATTTCCGTCAGTTTGTGTATACCGACATGTTTTCACTCATCGTCATTTGTGAACCCAATTTGTCGAAACCGATAAGACTTTCGGGGTGCGAAGCTGTCATGTCTTCAACAAACGGTGCGTGCAGCAAAATCGTCTTTGTTCGTCGTGAACTGACGTATGTTGTGACACCAATTGCGCCTTACTATTACAATCAGTATGTCTGCATCACTGTGAAAAAGAAAAAATTCATGTTTACTCTCATAGGTGCTTATATATCGATTTCGAATAATCTCGGTTCCAGGAGATTAGCGGATATATTGAGAGTGTAACCTGCACCATGGGTCATCATGGGTGCTTTCAATGCACACCCTCACGCATGGGGAAGTACGCTGACAAATGCAAGAGGACGCGGGTTAGCAAACATCGCCTACAACTATGGCCTTACCCTCCTGAACGACAGTAGCCCCACTTTTCTTCGAGGGATGACATACGGCAGCTGTATCGACCTTGCTTTTGTCTCCAACTCCCTTGCGAGATACGTCAAGTGGTTTCCAGATGTTGAGACACGAGGAAGTGATCACATCCCAATCTACCTTAACATCAAAGGCTTGTCAAGTTGTGGTCCACGGACGACCATTCGAGCAGTCCAATGAGCCAACTTCAAATCTGACATGGAAGATACTTGCAGCGATGGCCTACGACCTGGGTTAGAGCAAACAATTAGAAGCACAACACAAAACGCCACTCGCACGATGACAATATCTTTCACACGAAACGACTTTGACAGAGTTGGAGTGACTCCGAGCACTTCGACGCCGGGCGGAGCGTCGGTATCGGCGTACAAAATCAATTCACGATCTTAGAGCAGCTAGGAAGATGCAAAAGAAGGTTCGGCTTCGCATGGATAGATTATCGTCGGAACAATGGACAACGTTTTGCCAGTCACTAGACCCTCGCAAGCCACTCTCACACATTTGGAAAACGGTGCATGGTCTCCGTCACCCCACGGGACAGCATTTTCAATTTAAAGCGCTCGCGCTATTTCAAGGCAGGCAAGACATCCATGTCGCAGAAGATTTGTGTGCGCAGATCGCCAACCAAGCCACTCGTCCAGATTCTCTGGTGAGAGGTGACGTCAATATGGACCTCCCTTTTACAATGGATGTGCTCGAGGCGGCACTAGCTCTCTGCAGGCGTTCAATTTTTCCGCGTTCAGATGGTATTCCGTACCGAGCCTTGTGCAACCTTGGGGAAGGTGCAAGGAGAGAACTGTTGAGCCTTTACAACATCTCGTGGCAGGATGGAAATGTTCCTGACGACTGGAAAGTAAGCCGCTTGTGACCCATCTTGAAGCAGAGCAAATCCCCACTCGAACACGCCTCATACCGCCCAATAGCACTGGCCAGCTGCGTATGGAAGATAATTGAACGGATGATGCTAGGCCGCCTGGAGCGGTATCTTGAATACTACGAGATTTATCTGAATTCTATGGCTGGTTCCCGACGCGACCGTCTATTCATTGACAATGTCGTTGATCTAGCTTCGTACGTTGAGCACGAAAGAACCCGTAAGCCACTATCTACAGATTTGTTTCTAGATGTGAAAGGCTCGTATGATAATGTACTACATGAAGCCATTTTGGACGCTCTTACGGTGGTTGGCCTTCGTGGTCGAGTCTTTCGGTGGATTTCGAGTTATCTGGCTACAAGATCATTTTTTGTGTTAACAGAAGATGGCCCAACGACGCGACGCTATACTTCCAAGGGTGTTCCTCAAGGCGGAGTTCTTAGCCCGACGCTATTCAATCTTGCACTGATAAGCCTTGCTGAATACTTTCCCAGTACCATTAAGGTCTCAATATACGCAGACGACATCTTTGTTGGGACTTAGGCAGTCACACGTCCTCAGATACGTTCTCGACTTCAAAGAGCAGCAACTATGATTGCCAACTACTTGTTAAAACAAGGTCTCAGCATATCACCAGAAAAATGCACGCTGGTGGCCTTCACTCGCAAAAAAATGACCCCTTATGCCATCTCAATTTGCGGGTGACCGATTCCTTAGGCCAAAACCCACCGGTTTCTGGGCATCAATATTGATAGGGACCTCTGAGTCCGCATGTGGCCTATATGAAGAAGCACCTGACCGCTATTTCCCAATTGTTCAAGTTCCTGGCAGGAAAGACGTGGGGGATGTCAGTAGACCGACGCAACGATGGAACTCTACAGAGCCCTGTTTCTCGGTTTCCTGAGATATAGCTTGCCCGTGCTTAGAAATACTTGCAAGACCAATGTTCGTGTTCTACAGGCAGTATAAGCCCAAGCACTGAGAGTGTGCGTTGGTTTGCCCAGATGTACATCAACAGAGGCAACAATTGCAATTGCTGGTGACTATCCGATACAAACTCACGTTGTCGTAGAAATCCTGAGAACGCACATCAGACACATCGCACGAGCTCCCTGTCATCACCTTGCACTGTTGCCTTCAAAGAGGCGCCAAGCATCGTTCGCTAAAATGATTGTGAAGTACAACGAGAAACTTCCCTCGTGCTTCACTCCTGTATCTAAACCATCGATACCCCCTTGGTGTCTTCTTCAACCCACAGTGCATCTTAGCGTACCAGAAAGCCGGAGGAAATCTGAGCTTTCATCGCTCGTGCTGAAAAAACTGTCTCTTCTTCGATTGCACGAGAAATATTCAGACAGTGCATATTGCCACCCACGCGTAGTGGGTCGACTGCAAAAGCGGCTCTACCATCTGGAGGAGATAAAGAAGATTTGCGTGTCTTTTCTCGGCTCGAGAGCCAGCCACGACTGACGCATCGTCCTAGAGCTAGCTACCCGGTCGTTCAATATATCTCCCAGTACTTGTGACTCATCGTGACAAACTGGTGGAAGGTGCTGGGTAGTCTCACGGATGCTGCAGACCCCCCCAGGAAGCCGTAATACGAATCCAGTGCCAGTCAATACTCCCGTGCATCGGACGAGCCGCCGAATCAGGGGATTGCCTTCGGAAGTCAACGATACTGCTACCACCACGTCAACAAACATGACCAGCACTTCGGTACAAACCTTGCCAACCGGCACGGGAAGCACGTCGTCGAACCGATATACGTTGGGAAGCCCACGGGCACCGACGACGTTCCATGGTACGAAGAGCGAAGACGTTGAGGACTGGTTGGCGGACTTCGAGCGCGTAGCCAACTTGAATCAGTGGGACAACGCGGCGAAACTGGGTCGTGTCTACTTCTATCTCGAAGACGGGGCTCGCACGTGGTATCAAAATCGAGAGGAGCAGCTGACGACGTGGCCAGAATTCTCTCGTAGACTTCTGCAGACATATGCCAGCGCTAACCGCCAAGAAAGAGCTGAACGAGCTATTCTTGCCCGCGTCCAGTCGCCAAACGAAACTGTGACCGCGTACGTCGAAGACATGACGCGTCTCTTCCGACGGGCAGATTCAAGAATGACGGAGGACAAGAAGTTGCGTCACTTGATGCGTGGTGTCAAGGACCAGCTTTTTGCCGGCCTCGTGCGAAGCCCTCCGAAGACGGTCGCGGAGTTCTTGTCTGAAGCCGTGACAATGGAAAAAATGCTACAGCAGCGATCAAACCAATACGACAGGCAAATCAGTGGCATGTCCACTGCTGACATTTTCGCCGCCGCTGGGACCAGCAATGACTCCTTACGTAAACTCATCCGTAATATCGTACGTGAAGAGTTGCAAAAGGCTGGTGTAACACCTCATCCTACGGTTAGCTCTATTGCAACTGTCATCAAAGATGAGCTGCACCAGGCCCTCCGGGACACCTTGCCTCCTGATACAGCTGCGCCAGCTCCTGCTGAATACCACCGTAAGACAACCTACGCGGAAGCCTTGAAACGCCCTGCTGCATCGCCGCCTTTGTTCGTTCATCCTGTCCCTGCAGTTTCACTCGAGTCAGCGCAGCACATACCATACTACGAAGGCACGTACACGCCACCGCCCCTGCCCTTTGGCCGTGGTGCTTCTGTTGCCCATCGTTCGGTACAACCGGTCCAGTACATAGACGATCGGCACTCGTATCCTCGGAAGTCTGATGTCTGGCGCACACCCGATCACCGGCCTCTATGCTTTCATTGCGGAGAAGCTGATCACTTGTACCGCCAGTGTCCTTATCGCCGTCTTGGGCTTCGCGGCTTCTCTGCGTACTCGCCGCCCCCCCGTTACGGTCAGAGACCACGCGACATCCAAAAGTACCTCTCCCAGCAGCATCGACCACCGTCTGCCGGGCGCCAATCGCGCTCGCCATCACCGAGGCGATTTTCATCAATGCCCCAGCGGTATTCTACTGCACGATCTCCCAGCCCCCGCCGAGAAAACTAGCCGAAGCGACCTCTGGGGGCGGGGTCGCTGAACGTCGAAGCGCTGAAGACCTCCTATTGACGCAGAACCGTACAGAAACTGGTCCGACATCACCTGCTGCTGCAAAGAATAGCCGGCTTTCACTCGACATAGCAGTAACAATTGATGGTTGTGTAGTTAATGCGTTAGTGGACACCGGCGCAGACTATTCCATACTGAGCGGGAAACTGACAACGCAGCTGAAGAAAGTAATCACGCCGTGGCATAACTCGCAGATTCGAACACCTGGTGGCCATGTCGTAACTCCACTGGGTGCCTGCACAACTAGAGTACAGATTCAAGGGTACACATTCGTAGCAAGCTGCCTTGTTCTACGTGAATGCTCCCGTGACGTCATTCTGGGAGTTGATTTTCTACAGGAAAATGGAGCTATCATTGATCTGCAAGAGCGCCGCGTCACGTTCTCAGCCCAGCGAGCAATCAACGTGCAGGATGACGGAATGCGTGTCGACGTACTCCGTATTTCTGAACAGAGCGTGACGCTTCCTCCCCGAGCCAGTGTTCTAGTCGACGTAACATGCGGTGGTTTGAGCGATGGCGATGTGGTGGCCGAGACAAATTTAAAACACCTCCTGCAGCAAGGCATATGTGTAGCGAGAAGTGTAATACACGTTCGCGACGGCCGATCTGAATTGCTCGTTACCAACTTTAGCAACGAGCATCGACACCTTTTCCGTGGCACTTCGATAGCGTTTGCCCACGAAGTAGCAAACGTAACCAACTGTCCCACGTCAGAAATAGAGGATAACGCAGACACATCAATGAGCAACATTGACATCAATCCTGATCTGTCCACCGATAACCAGACTGCGCTGCGAGCGCTCTTGTTCGAGTACAGGTCTTGCTTCGCAAGTTGCTCAAAGATCCGCCAGACGTCCATCACTCAGCACAGGATCATCACGTACGAGGACGCACGCCCAATACACCAGCACCCCTAGCGCGTGTCGGTTAAAGAACGTGAAGCGATACGTACGCAAGTTCGCGAGATGCTTGACGATGGCGTTATCGAACCATCCAACAGCCCGTGGTCATCTCCAGTCGTGCTTGTCAAACAGAAGGACGGATCGCTACGCTTCTGCGTCGATTACCGAAAGCTCAACAACGTGACCAAAAAGGATGTGTACCCGCTACCGCGTATCGACGATTCGCTGGATAGACTTCGTCGTGCCCATTATTTCACTTCTCTCGATCTCAAAAGCGGGTACTGGCAAATCGAGGTAGATCAGCGAGACCACGAAAAGACAGCCTTCGTGACTCCAGACGGCCTATACCAATTTCGAGTACTCCCTTTCGGCTTGTGTTCAGCGCCGGCAACTTTCCAGCGAATGATGGACACTGTCCTCACAGGGCTCAAGTGGCAGACTTGTCTTGTCTACCTTGATGATGCGGTGGTCTTCTCTGCCACGTTCGAGCAGCACCTACAGCGCCTGCGCAGCGTGCTGGAGGCTATTCGATCGGCGGACCTCACTCTAAAGCCACAGAAGTGCCACTTCGGCTACGAAGAACTGAAATTTCTTGGACATGTAGTTAGCGCTGAAGGAGTCCGGCCCGATCCAGACAAGCTTGCTGCTGTTGCCGAATTACCAGCTCCTGTCGATAAGAAAGCCGTCCAGCGCTTCCTTGGTTTGTGCGCCTACTATCGCCGGTTCATTCATGGCTTTTCACAGATAGCAGAACCTCTGACTCGTCTCACAAGGGACGACACGCCGTTTGTCTGGGAAAACGAGCAACAAGCAGCTTTTGATGAACTGCGACAGCGCATGCAATCAGCACCCGTTCTCGCTCATTTCGACGATGATGCTGACACGGAGATCCATACTGACGCTAGTAACGTTGGGCTTGGTGCAGTGCTCGTTCAGCGTCAAGACGACATCAAAAGGGTGATAGCCTACGCCAGCCGCTCTCTATCCCGTGCCGAGGCGAATTATTCCACTACGGAGAAAGAGTGCCTCGCAATCGTGTGGGCAATCACCAAGTTTCGCCCGTACCTTTATGGTCGTCCCTTGAAGGTAGTGACGGACCACCATGCCCTCTGCTGGTTGGCAAGCCTGTGCGACCCTTCAGGACGGCTAGCACGGTGGAGCTTGCGGCTGCAGGAATTTGACGTCACCATCGTCCATAAGTCCGGCCGTAAGCATGAAGACGCTGACACACTGTCACGCGCACCCCTTCATGTCGTCAGTCAGGAAGCAGAGGAAGACGAAGGCTTCCTGGGCGCCATTATCTCATCAGACTTGAGTAAACTGCAGCGGATGACGCAGAGATTCGTCCGATCATCGATCATTTAGAGGGCCAGGGCACAATCATACCACGTCATTTATCCCGCTCGTTGCCGTCGTTCTGCCTTCGAGAGGGTGTGCTGTACAAGAAGAACGCTCGTTCGAACAACCGTACCTACCTCCTGGTGGTTCCTCGAGACATGCGAGACGACGTCCTCTTCGCTTGCCATGACGAACCCACATCCGGTCATCTGGGCTACTCACGGACACTTGCCAGAGTGAGCGAGAGAAACTATTGGCCAGGACTTTCGGCAAGCGTCAAGAAGTACGTCAAGAGCTGTCGGGAATGTCAGCGTCGAAAGCAACCATCTGTTAAGCCAGCTGGTTTGCTTCAGCCCATTGAAGCACCCTGCACGCCGTTCGACCAAGTCGGCATGGACATTCTCGGGCCATTCCCCCTGTCTGCGGACAGCAACAAATGGGTGATCGTCGCGACCGACTATCTGACACGCTACGCTGAGACGCAGCCGATCCCACGAGCCACGGCTTCTGAGGTAGCACAATTTTTCATGCGCCACATCGTGTTACGACACGGTGCTCCTTCCAGTATAATAACGGACAGAGGCCACGGCTTCTGAGGTAGCACAATTTTTCATGCGCACATCGTGTTACAGAGGGGCGGCATTCATGGCGCAGCTTATTGGACGAGGTTTTCAAACTGAGCAACACCAGACACCGAAAGACAACTGCGTACCACCCGCAAACCAACGGACTTACCGAGCGACTGAATAAGACCATCGCAGACATGATCTCAATGTACATCGACGTACAGCACAAAACATGGGACCGGATCTTACCTTACGTGACCTTCGCGTATAATACCGCCGTGCAAGAGACCACGCGATTCACGCCATTTCGGCTTCTCTACGGCCGCGAAGTGCAGACCATGCTGGACTCTATGCTACCGTGTCAAGACGAAGACGAGTTGGCAACTGTCGCCGATGAATTCGCAGAGCGTGCTGAGGAAGCCCGGCAGCTCGCGTGACTACACATCGGCCAGCAAGAGCAGGCAGACGCACGGCGCTATAACATCCGCCACAGTGAAGTATTTTACAACCCCGGAGACCAAGTTTGGGTGTGGACGCCCGTCCGCCGCCGTGGCCTTAGTGAAAAGTTACTGAGCCGGTACTTTGGCCCTTATAAAGTGTTACGTCGCGTCAGTGACGTGAACTACGAAGTGGTTCCGGACTCAACATCGCAGGCACGGAGTAGGACACGACCGAGGTCGGATGTCGTTCATGTGTTGCGCATGAAACCATTTATTGCGAGTTGTTCATAACTTTTTTCTTGCCGTACAGCGTTCTTTGTGTTATTTATTTATTTTTGTGAACTTGCTTCTTCGTTCACTGATTTTTCCTATATTGGCACGCTCGTTCATTTCTATTTTTACTTTATCCGAATTTCGAATTTCTTTTTTTCCACGTGCCTATGTCGTAACATCGTGGTGGTGCTATGTACTTTTCTTTCCCTCTTTTGGGACTTTTTTTTTCTTTTCGATAGGGGGGATAATGCCACCCACACGTAGTGGGTCGACTGCAAAAGCGGCTCTACCATCTGGAGGAAAGAAAGAAGATTTGCGTGTCTCTTCTCGGCTCGAGAGCCAGCCACGACTGACGCATCGTCCTAGAGCTAGCTACCCGGTCGTTCAATATATCCCCCAGTACTTGTGACTCATCGTGACAATATATATATGTGACGAACCACACGAGTCGACAGGATGAAGACCTGGCGGCCACTTCATCAACCAGCCACCATCTTCGAACGTCTCAGCAAGACGCAGTGACCGAACGTGGACCACGAAAGTACATCTCTACACTACACCAAGGCCAGCATCATAACAGCACCATCAGATGACCTTGACATCCCCAAGTACACCGGATAAGCGGACGACGGACCCGCACAGGACTGGTTCAACCTTTTCGAGCTCCACGCCGCCACTGCATCCTGGTCGGAACAGGAGATGATCATCAACTTTACTGACTACATCTCAGGTGAGGCATTCAAATTTTACCTCACCCACATCTTCGAGAACGATGAGTCTTGGAAAAAGGTCAAAGAAGAAATGATCACCCGTTTCAAAGAATACTATGAAGACCTGTACATACCTCATCAGCGTAAGGCTTTTCAACTCGCCCATCAGAGTTACGCGAAGTCTTCCCGCAGTAAGCCTATTTCCCAAACGAGACCTCAGAGAAAATATACCACCATTGTACCATCATATTGCTACATGCATGTATACTGATATTCTAGGGGGCGACGCGTGTGTGTGCCTGACGAGGAAGACGAAGGGTTGTCTCGGCTCGATCGCTGGTGAACCGGGCACGCCATTACCGCTGGTTTGGAATATATCTAATCCCCAGCCTCGTCGTTACGGCGTCTCTTCTTTTCCGTAACATATTTGGTGGAGGTGGAACGTTCCCCGTCTTCACCACGAAGCTTCGCAGTGGCCGCACCATTCAGTCTCCGGCCATGGCTACCAATGACAACAGCCTCTCAGCGTCTCCATCTGTAGCTCCAGCCACTACATACCTGACGATGCCCACCCCCGTGATCCAGGTACATTCTCCGCACAACCTGATCTCGACGTCGACTACTGGCTCCGTATGTACGAGCGTGTTAGCCACACACACCGATGGGACCCTACCATGATGCTCGCCAACGTAATATTTTACTTGGACGGCACCCCACGGGTCTGGTTTGACGCCCATGAGACCGAGCTCACCAGCTGGGATACCTTCAAGGAGCGACTACGCGACATCTTTGGGGACCCGTCCGGTCGCCAAATGGAAGCGCGAAAAGAACTCGCCACTCGTGTGCAGTCGTCAACGGAGTCGTATGTCTCGTACATACAGGATGTGCTCGCGTTGTGCCGAAAAGTCGACGAGCAAATGACAGAGAGTGACAAGGTGGGCCACATACTTAAGGGCATCGCGGACGACGCCTTCAATTTGCTCGTCTACAATAACGTCACGACCGTAGATACGACTATCAAGGAATGCCGTCGCTTCGAAATGGCCAAAAGCCGCCGTGTTCTGCCTCAATTTACGCGGCTTCCAAACACGGCTGTTACATCCACTTGCACCGATCTTGGTGCCACACCACCCATGCAGGACAGCGTGACACGAATAGTTCGACGGGAGCTTGAGGCGTCAAGTCCGGCACCATTTCCTCCACATCCGCTCGATCATGGCGCCGCAGAAACGCCTCCGCCGGTCTCCGTTATTCAAGCCGTCGTGAGGCAGGAAATTGCAAAGCTTGGTTTTCCTGTGGCCTGCTCTGTGTCCCGACCCGTCTCCTGACCATTGACAACAAATGCACCACGCCAAGACTTACATTTTATTCCGCGATCCCGCAATCCGGCGGAATGGAGAACTGCAGACGACAAGCCGATCTGCTTCCGCTGCCACCGAGTCGGCCATATCTCCCGCTACTGCCGCAGCACTTGGACGCCCTCAAACTGGAGTCAATTTTCCTCTAATCGACCATACGAGGACTCCCGTCGGTATTCGCCCAGTCGTGTGTACCTTTCTTCCGACATCCCCAACAGCCGCTCCACTGCTCGTTCGCCGCCACCTCAACGTCGCCGTTCCCCATCGCCCCAACCACGCCGCTATCCGTCGCCGGTCAACTGTGGATCCTCTCGGACGGAAAACTAGATCATGCAGCTCCGGGAGGTAGTGCTGCATCGCTTGCGAATGATCCAAATCCTCCATTGACGCTCCCCACTGATACGAACTTGATTGAGGTGTATGTGGACGGTATTTCCTTGACGGCGTTAGTCGATACTGGAGCTCAAGTGTCTATAATGAGTGCTCATCTGTGTCGCCTGCTCAAAAAAGTCCTCACGCCTGCAGCAACTAAAGCCCTCCGTGTCGCTGATGGTGGAACTGTGGCCATCACTGGAATGTGTACCGCTCGTGTTAGTATTGCCGGCCGCCATGTTCCTGTTTTATTTACGGTCCTTGAAAATTGCCCCCACGACAAATCTTCGGCATGGACTATCGACGCATTCTGCCCTCATCGGTTGTGCCGCCGGTACTCTCTGCCTAGAACTTCCTCTTCTCCCGGATTCTGACCCTGAACCCCCGAACAGCTTGTGCACCATTGACTTCTTCCGGATACCACCTAAAGCTCTCACATTCATCGAATTGGCAACACCCTCTCCCGTGCTTGACGGTGATTATATCGTGACACCGATTACTGATGTTCTCCTGGCGCGTGAAATTACTGTTCCACACTCTGTCGTAAGCATGGCCTCTAACCGAACATATTTACCTGTTATCAATTTTGGTTTCATAAAACAAGTGCTACCCCAAGGAATTTCGGTCGCCACACTAAGGCCCTTAATTGGCGACCACGTCACCTGTTTTACGGCAGACGCATGTCCTGAGCACCCCCATCACTCGCAGGATGTCACGTGCCTCGATGCGACCTTACGCTCCATGATCGCCCCGGACCTCAAACCTGAGAAGTCGACCGCGCTATGCCGCCTCCTGGCTTCATACCGCGACATATTCGACGTCGACCACCGTCCACTCGGCCAGACTTCACTCGTCAAGCACCGCATTAACACAGGTGATTCTCATCCCATTCATCGGAGACCATACCGGGTGTCTGCCACCGAGCGTAAAATAATTCAACAAGAAGTCACCAAGATGTTAGCCAAAGGAATTATTGAACCCTCTTCGAGCCCATGGGCATCCCCCGTTGTGCTCGTTAAAAAGAAAGATGGCACCTGGCGCTTCTGCGTGGATTACCGTCATCTGAATAAAATCACGAAAAAGGACGTTTACCCTTTACCCCGCATCGATGACGCTCTCGATTGTCTCCACGGCGCCCGATACTTTTCCACAATAGACCTACGTTCCGGATACTGGCAGATTGCTGTCGACGAAAAAGACCAAGAGAAGACTGCATTTGTAACTCCAGACGGCCTATATCAGTTCAAGGTTATGCCATTTGGGCTATGCAACGCCCCAGCCACGTTTGAGCGCATGATAGACTCTCTGCTACAAGGGTTCAAATGGTCAACATGTCTTTGTTATCTTGACGATGTCGTTGTATATTCCCCAACATTTGAGACCCACCTTCAGCGTTTGTCAGCTATTCTCGACATATTCCGCACTGCAGGCCTCCAATTGAACTCGTCGAAGTGCCGCTTCGGACGCCGGCAAATTACAGTGTTGGGCCACCTTGTCGACGCCTCTGGTGTGCAGCCGGACCCCGAGAAAATTCGTGCAGTCACCAGTTTTCCTGTACCCCAGTCAGCCAAAGACGTCCGGAGTTTTGTAGGACTTTGCTCCTATTTTAGAAGGTTTGTGAAAGATTTCGCAACCATCGCTCGACCCCTCACAGACCTTCTAAAGAAAGACGTCACATTTACGTGGGGTGGGGTACCGACCAAGCTGCTGCTTTTTCTCATCTAATCACGCTACTGACGACTCCACCCATATTGGCTCACTTTGACCCATTCGCTCCGACGGAAGTTCGAACCGATGCTAGTGGTCACGGAATCGGAGCCGTGTTAGCCCAGCGCCAACGGGGACACGACCGAGTTGTCGCCTACGCTAGCCGCCTCCTCACAGCTGATGAGCGCAACTATTCTATTACGGAGCGTGAATGTCTTGCTCTTGTTTGGGCAGTCTCAAAGTTCCGCCCATATTTATATGGCACTAATTTCACTGTGATAACTGACCATCATGCGCTATGTTAGCTTACGTCACTGAAGGATCCTACTGGCCGGCTCGGGCGCTGGGCTCTGCGACTTCAAGAGTACACATTTACGGTGACGTACAAGTCCGGACGCCTACATCAGGACGCAGACTGCCTGTCGCGCTACGCGGTCGCTGAGTCGAGCACTATGCATGCAACCGACACCGAGCCTTGCGTCTTTTCCCTTTCGCAAGTGACATGCATCGGTGACGAGCAGCGCTATGATGCGTCCTTGCGTGCTATCATTGAGAGCCTCGAATCACCATCTTCCAGTCAGTCCTATCGCTCGTTCGTGCTCCACGATGGTGTATTATACCGCCAAAGTTTTGAGCCGGATGGACCGGCTCTGCTGCTTGTCATTCCGAAACACCTTCGCTCGGAAGTTCTACATGAACTTCATGACCTTCCGACTGCTGGTCACCTTGGTGTGTCACGCACTTACGACCGAATACGCCGACGCTTCTACTGGCCAGGGCTTGCACGCTCAGTCAGAAGGTACGTTGCGGCTTGTGAGAAATGTCAGCGCCGCAAAACGCCATCGACTCTTCCCGCCGGACGCCTTCAACCACTCGATATTCCGTCAGAACCGTTCCTCCGCGTTGGCTTGGACCTACTTGGCCCTTTTCCCTTGTCTTCCTCGGGTAACAAGTGGATAGCCGTGGCCACCGACTACGCCACGCGTTATGCCATCACACGAGCTCTCCCAACAAGCTGCGCCACAGATGTCGCGACTTCCTCCTCAAGGACGTGATTTTGCAACACGGAGCCCCACGGCAGCTGCTTACAGATCGTGGCCGCACCTTTTTGTCGAAGGTCATAGCCGACATCTTGCAGTCCTGTAAAACGAGACACAAGCTGACTACGTCATACCACCCGCAAAGCCAATACTACATGCTGAAGCTCAGCACTATATATATATATATATATATATATATATATATATATATGGGAGTAATAATTCATGGGCTAGTTAGTCTTCGTGTGAAGGTATGGGATATGGCACAACGCTAGCGTGTCAACAAGGATAAATATATTTATTGCCCAACAGTTTTGGGACGGGTCTCCCTGATGAAGGGAGACCCCTCCCGAAACTGTTGGGAAAGAAATATATTTATCCCTTGTTGACAACGCTCCCGTTGTGCCATATCCCATACCTTCACTATATATATATATATATATATAATATGGTGTATATATATATATATGTGTGTGTCTATAAAGTGATGGTTTGTAGAAGCAGAGAAGGAAGAAGTGAGATGGAATAAACATGGTGTATGAGGCAGGCCACGTCTCCCACATCTAGCGTCACACAAGTCGACAGGATGAAGACCTGGCGGCCACTTCATCAACCGGCCACCATCTTCGAACGTCTCAGCAAGACGCAGTGACCGAACGTGGACCACGAAAGTACATCCCTACACTACACCAAGACCAGCATCATGACAGCACCATCAGACGACCTTGACATCCCCAAGTACACCGGATCAGCGGACGACGGACCTGTACAGGACTGGTTCAATCTT
The DNA here is from genome assembly GCF_013339725.1 of Rhipicephalus microplus. NCBI lineage: Eukaryota > Metazoa > Arthropoda > Arachnida > Ixodida > Ixodidae > Rhipicephalus > Rhipicephalus microplus. Next base: position 44,951 of record NW_023610938.1, on the reverse strand, counting down.
TTCGAGCTCCACGTCGCCGCTGCATCCTGGTCGGAACGGGAGATGATCATCAACTTTACTGACTACATCTCAGGTGAGGCATTCAAATTTCACCTCACCCACATCTTCGAGAACGATGAGTCTTGGAAAAAGAACAAAGAAGAAATGATGACCCGTTTCAAAGAATACTATGAAGACTGGTACATACCTCATCAGCGGAAGGCTTTTCAACTCGCCCATCAGAGTTACGCGAAGTCTTCCCGCAGTAAGCCTATTTCCCAAACGAGACCTCAGAGAAAATATACCACCATTGTACCATCATATGACTCTTCCGAAAAAACCTCACGCATTCGAACACCGACTGGTAACTTGCACGTCGCAACAGACAAGGTAAAGCCTCCGTATACCGAAAGGAATCTAGACCATTTCGGCAAAAGACTAAACCTAAAGCCGGCTTTCCCAAGAACAATGAAATCAGCATTTTCAACGTGTTCACTGCACCACAACACTTCACATTTTACTGAACCACCGGAATCCCTTGATGCTTCGTGTCACACACAAGGCCCAGACGGTTTCGAGCGTGCGACGGAATTCACGCGTGATGAGCTGGTGAATCCTCACAATACCAGCTCCTACCCTGACGTTCCGGACCAGGGTCGTTCGACAGACATTGTCAGCCTAACTACGCTGCAAAAAGAAAAACATAGGCCATCAGAACCACCTGAAGCCATGTCTGTTGTGCTCTCATCGTCAAGTGATAACACACATGTGAGTCAAAGCACTGCAGGAATTTCGAATCCACCAACGCCGGCACATTGTCAACTGACAGAAGCATTTACAATCAAGGATGACTCACAACCATCTTGGGAGCTTTCTCATCAGCCTTTCACGCTGCTTTCATCGCAAGACAAGCCTAGCAGTACAGTGTCGACTACCGACAATCTACTGATCACATCACTATCTAAAGAAAAGCAGACTCATGTTCCTGAAAGAGGCCCATCTGACAAACTTTCACAACAAGACGAGCAATTTCAACAAAGGCAACTCCACGAACTCCAAGAACTGCAACGGCTACTCGAACAAGAACAACGATCAAGTGAAACCTCCTCACGAGTACACTTGTGGCTGAAAGGTCATCAGAGACAGCATCAATTAAAGAAGCAAAGACGAAGTCGATGCCTAAGCCATCTTCGCAGAAAGCAACGTCGACAAAATTTTCTGCTCCAGTTCTCGAAGCCATGTCTGCGATCCAACAAACTGAGAGAACGCCACAGAAAGTTACGAAAGAGACATGAAGCTACTACGTATACAACGGAGAAAAAAAAGACACCGTCCCATCATCCTCAATTCTCATGCGCGCCGACTAGAAGCAAAGCATCTATTGCCACGACGACGCTGGATCCGATGCCAAAGACATCCGTCAAATCAATGCTACACAGATTTCAAGCCTTGTTCGTTCTTCACAAGACCTCAAGTCATGTCATCATCAGAGCAGATGTGCAGGGGGGGTTATGCTATCCTGGGCGCAACACCCAGCCTCGTCCACCAGAGCTACCCTAGATTTGACCGGACAGCTGCCCTCTGCTGTGAATGTGAAGCTTTTGTGCGAGATAAGAAACTGCCTTATGAAATCGAACTACCGTGCATTTTGACATTCTTCACTTTATGCTTTTTGTTGTTTTGTTGATTGTAACGTGCTCATTCTTTCAGGGGGGAGGGGGAATCGTGTGACGTATGAAGTGATGGTTTGTAGAAGCAGAGAAGGAAGAAGTGAGATGGAATAAACATGGCGTATGAGCCAGGCCACGTCTCCCACATCTAGCGTCACATATATATATTGCGTTTTACCTTTGGCTGTGGTAGCCACGTACCATAGGGGTGCATTAGTTACTGCTGATCGCAGCGATAGCAACCACAGTTTCGTGGGCTGGTCGTGCACATTCCTTCAGAACTGTGTCATTGTACATGTGCTATTTCTGATCATGTGTACCATGTTTTGTCCTGAACGTTGCGGGAAGCACCACTGCTTTGAGTCAATGTGTGTATGTTGATGTGCGTATACTTTTATGGTCGCCCGTGATCGCGCTGACGAAATGGTCATTGTGTTCTTGGCAGTTTTGGCAAAATGTAGTTATTCTTGCACTAGGTGCGCTCCTACTGAAATGCCTTATTACCGTAAGTACTCGCATAATTCTTGCACTTTTTTTGCCAGAAAATCGATGCAAAGTTGGGGGGTGAGAGGATTACGCGGGGAAATTTTTCGACGAAAACGCAGAGAGCGAAAAAGAAAATGAAGTGGCCGCAAATCGGGATTCTCACACCAGCAACTTACAGCAAGCTTTAAGAAGTACTAATTAGAACTTACCTCAACAATAAAAGGAGAGGTTCAACACAAGGCAAGATTTATTTGAGACACAAAAAGTGGAAGCGAATAGTCGAGAATTAGAATACCATACGCAAAGCTTGTGGACGTTGCGGGCGTAGCGATAGCGGTCGGCGATCAACAGGAGCCCTCAATAGGTAAGCGAAGGACGTCAGTATTGGGCTGATGGCTATTGAACAGAATCGTCCGCAGTTTCCTTCTGAAGAAATAAAGTTTACATCAATCCTAGTTTTAGGCACACGGCAGGCCCAACGCGTCTTGGTGGCTTTCAGCTGCCGTCACCAGTGGATAACACAAAACTAGAAGGCTCCGAAGGGCCTACCGGCGGCCCTGTTGCCGTTGTGTAGCGCATGATCTCTCACTTGCAACTTGAAGCAGCCGTGTGGCTTCAGTATCGCCCCATAACGTGCCAAGATTACCGACACAACATACAATACACACCTCAACGTGCACTGTCCATTTCGGCTTGTCTTGGATTGGATTGAATCTCCGTGCAATAGTATGCTTGATGCTTAAGAGATGGCACCAGATGGTGAGCGCTATGATCATCAATGGCTGGAACGAGCAGACTTCATTATTGCGGCAGTTTTCGGGGGTGCGATAATTAAAAAAAATAGTATTTTTTCTTGGGCGATGGGGGGGGGGGGGGGTGCGACAATTATGCCAGTGCGAGGATTACGCGAGTAAATACAGTAAGGCTGTGGCGACCATACTTCTCATTAAAGATCGCAAGGCTAGTGATGACGAGCAGTAGTTTCTTTTTGAGATACCATATGTCAAAAACGGGGAGGGAGTTTTGAAGAATTATTCAACCATGGGCCATGCGCACGTCAAACACCGGCAGCATCATGGTGGATGGCCAATCTGTTGCCGAGCATCTCAATGGTGATCAGCTTACAAAAATGTGCATTTGGTAGTAAGAAGTGCATGTCCAATGAAGACACAGGTGTTTCAATGCGGCTGCACGGCTCTGTAAGTCGCAGCTAATAAGATAATGTGAAAATTTTGTGTAAATCCAGGTGGGAGGGGGGGGGGAGGTCCTTTCTTTTAGTGGTAGCACTCTCGAAAACTTCGTTGAAGTTGAAGTATTCTGGAAAAGTATTCATTGTGACGAGACATTTTCACATTGTTTTTCATCAGCGCCAGTGTTCGTCAGGTGCAGTAGTTGTCCCAGCTAGAAGTGTTACCATCACCTTTAGGACTGACCATTCAACGGCATCTATAGCACCGGAACTAGCTGCTTTGCGCACTGCCCTTTGTGTGCTCAATCGGGAACCACCGCAACAATGGTCAATTTTTAGCGACTCAAGGGTTGCCCTACAATCTGTGCTCTCAGCACTGCATCGCGGGTCGTACGAAAAGCTTGTTTTCGAAATTCGATGCTTTCTCCACACTTCACACGAGAAAGGGCTTGATGTGACGTTTCAGTTGCTGCCAAGTCACTGCGGCGTCATAGGGAATGAGCATGCCAATACTGCCGCGCGCGCAGCTCTTGAAGGAACATGAGAAGAAGCCATACCACTTTCGCGGACTGATGCAGCCAGTAATCTTGGACGACTTGCGCGTGAAATCACGTTTTCACTACGGTGCCCACCAAGCAGTGAGACGAATCATCAACACCACCTGTCCTCTTTGATGGCTCTCCGCATGCCCTTTGGCCTCGACCAAAGAGAAGCCACCCTTCTTCATCACTTATGGCTAGGAGTGGCATTTACAAAATCTTACTACTTTGTCATAAGAATGGCCGAAAAACGCTCTCTCCAATTCCTGTCATTGTGAAGAGACGCCACACCACATGCTGTGCGACTATCCGTTGTATGACATCCAGAGACAGTCACTGGCGTCCGTTCTTGCATGCATCGACAACTGCCAAATGTCTGTGTACACTATTTTGTCAAGTGCCCGAGAGAAAACATCGCAACAGATGGCGACAAAAGCTCTGTTGAAATTCCTACGCGACACGGACTAGAACAAGTGGCTGTGACAGCAATGTCACACACCACGGAAGACAAGACTGGACTATGACTGAGTGTGCGCGCGTGTGCTGCTGAATGTGCTGTGTTTATCTCTCTTCCCTCTCTGCTCTCTATCTTTCATCTCCCCCTCCCCCTGCCATGCGCAGGGTAGCAAACCGGCTGCCTATAGGCTGGTTACCTCCCTGCCGTTCTTTTCCTCCCATTTCTCTTCCTTCCTTGACCGTTTCGGTGCTGGTATCAATACAAAGATTGGTATAGCATAACATCGCTGAATGACGAGCATAAGTGACTAGTCATAACATAAAATTCTTGACATATATGTCTAGAATCTCATGATTTACATTTCATGATCTTGCTACCCATGTGGTGGTTTCGTTCACATAGCACTGGTATATGACATGGCTGCATGGCGAACAAAAAATACAGATCCTAACGTGGAAATCATCACATGCTGTTATGTAAGTCATGAGTCATGACTACACGCCATGTCATTGTGCGCTCGCGGTCGTTTCACTAGCTTCACCTATACAGATTCAAGATTTATTTGTGGGGTCGTCCCAAAACCACCATATGATTATGAGAGACGCCGTAGTGAAGCACTCTGGAAATTTGGACCACCTGGGGTTGTTTAACGTGCACCCAAACTTGAGCACATGGGCCTGCAGCACTTTCGCCTCCATTGGAAATGCAGCCGCCGCAGCCGAAATTCAATCCCGCGATCTGTGGGACTGCTGCCGAGTACCTTATTCATTACACCACCGCAGCGGGTCAGCTTCGCATATAGCAAATTTGGTATTAGGGGACGTGAATGGATGACGAAGGTATATGACTAGTGCAAATGATAATCATGAGACTCGTGTCATGTCACAACGTGGCTACATGGCACACTCATGATGCGCTCGAGGTCGTTTCGCTCACGTCATATATACGCGAATGGACGGCGAAGGTAAATGACCCGTCCTGACGTGATCATCATGGCATGCGTGTCATTTAACAACATGACTACATGCTACGCTCATAGTGCGATTTCGCTACTTCCTCATATACCAAATTTGGTATTACGTGACCTGAATGGACGACGAAGGTAAATGGCACGTCCAAACACGATAATCATGAGATGCCACTCTTGTTAGAACATGACTACATGACACGCTCATGATATGCTTGTGGCCATTTCACTAGCTTCACATACCAAAGTTGGTATTACGGGTCGTGAATGAATCATGAAGCTAAGTGACTGGTGCAAACATGATAACCTCGAGACGCGTCTTTTGTAACAACATGACTACATGCTACACTTATGATGCGCTCGTGGCCATTTCGCAAGCTTCACATATACCAAACTTGGTATTACGTTTCGTGAATGAATGTCAAAGGTGTGTGACTGGTGCAAACATGACAAACATGAGATGCGTGTCATGTAATAACACCACTACATGTCGCACTCATGATACGCTCGCGGCCGTTTAGCTAGCAGCACATATACCAAATTTGGCGTTACGTGACGTCAATTGATGACGAATGCATATGACTGGTGCAAACATGATAATTATGAGATGCATGTCATGTAAGTACATGAGAACATACCACGCTAATGATGCACTCGCGGGCCTTTCGCTTGCTTCACATATACCAAACTTGGTATTACGTCATGCGAACGCATGACGAAACTCAATGACACGTCCAGACATGATGATCATTAAAGGCATTTTATGCAAAACATGACTACATGCTACACTCATAGTGCGCTCGTGTTTATTTCGCTAGCTTCACATATATCAATTTTGGCGTTACGTGACTTTTATGGATGACGAAGGCATATGACTGATACAAACATGATAATTATGGCATGCGTGTCATGTAAGAACATGACGACATACCGCGCTCATGATGCGCTCACGGCCGTTTCGATAGCTTCACATATATCTAATTTGGTATTACGTGACGTCAATGAACGACGAAGGTCAATGACATGTCCAAACATGATAATCATGATATGCGTGTCACGTAAAGCATGACTACCTGCTACGCTCATGGCATGCTGGTGGCCGTTTCACTAGTTCCACGTATACCAAATTTAGTATTACGTGATGTTCAAACATGTTAATCATGACATTGGTGTCGTGTAAAACACGACTGCATGCTATACGCTCATAGTGCGCTCGCAGCAGTTTTGCTAGTTCAAAATATACGAAACTTGGTATCACGTTACGTGAATATATGAAAGTAAATGACACGTTAGAAATAATATTCATGACATTGAAGTCATGTACGGCATAGTTAACGTCCACCTCATAACGGTGTGCTGATTTCAAATTGACATATCTACCTTCCTTATTCTTACATCGGATATCATGGATTTCGAATTTACGTGGAATCTTCCTTTTTTTTCTTTGCCTTCAATTTTTGTATTCACCGCTGCGCAGGCTCGACCCAACTTATTCCTGGACAAAAAAAAAACTGTTTTAACACCAGATCTTTTTCTCACCTGCTCGATACACGGTGGGAGAAGGCAGAAAGATATGGAATGCACGTGAAAGGCACACTCTTATCGATGCTCACCGTGTCACTACTGCCCTGTTTGGGTTTATTTATACATCTTTCGCTGAGAAGTCTCAGCTTCCCTTCTGGAAACTCTGATGACCTAAACCTAGCGAGCTGGCCATCAAAAGCCTCCGACGTTTGATGCTGGCGCGATTTGAACGAGGTAGATTCCAGACATGAAGACGTGACACCATTCCTGACTAACCTTGAGTGACAGGAATGGAAATTTAGAATGGGCTTAACTGACCCAGGCGAATACAGCCAGCATGTGTGCTCTTGCTTAATCTTAATTTTCAAATCCAAATCGCCTCCTTATGCATGCGCTGCTGATTCATGTGTTCGGGTGTGTGGAACTCTTCAATTTAACATTCAGTTGTAAGTCCAGTGGTTCTTCTTTTTCGCTGTCTTCGTGTCGTTTTTCGCTCGTTCCATCTCCCTATTACTAAGAACCCACACGCCCAAAAAGATACGTTACGGATTCCACAACGCCTGCAATATCGTCCTGTTTTAGACATATTCCGTAACGCTAAGTTGTCACAGGACCGGGTTAACTGGCGGAACATGGGAGAGGCCTTTGTCCTGCAGTGGACGTAGTCATTCTGATGATGATGATGATGATGAAGTTGTCTATGTACAGTTTAAAGCTTGTGGAACATGATGTTGTCGATTCACTTTGCGATTTGCACTACGGCAAGTTTTGTATAAGATGCGCACGTTTCTGTTTGGCTATCAGCTTTTTAGTACACTACGCCCACTTTTTGGACTTAGTGGAAGAAGCATACACGCCACAAACCCGGCAACTATCATGCGTTAAGCAGACATATCCGAAATTTATTACAAGCTGCAGCGTGTGTGCTCAGAGGGGCAGGCCGCATGACATCCTTCGGGAAAGTTCGCATCACTTTGTGCGCATATTTTTACACTGCGTAATAAAGCCGCTGAAAAAGTGGAAACGATTAGTCGATCAAAGAAATAAAGACTATGGAATATCCTCGCTTCCCTTGATAGGTGACACTTGGCTGGGCCAATCATGCGCGTAGCAACTGGTCTGGAATTAATCGCAGAAAAAATATCGAACGAAAAAAAGAAAGGCACATACTTTTTACCTGCGTTGGTGGAGCCCGAGTAAAGCACTTCTACTGAATGGAGCACACTGCCAGTAAAAGTATTCTCACGTTTAAAAAACCAGTGATAGCGTAGGGGCATTGTTTGATTTTCCTGAGCACACACTGTCGAACACAGCATTTGAAATTTTACAAGAATGTCTACCCAAACCAAACGTCACGTTAAAGAAAAAGTGAAAAATAGAATCGCATGAAACATTGTACAAAACTGGTGTACATAAGGAATTCTTTAAAAAAGAAATATTCAGCCTTCAAAAGGAATTCATATTTTATTGCTCTTATACCTTCAAAGTTTGCGTGATAGCCATCAATGCATATATGTCCACTGATTACCTTTATGATTAACATTGGATTGCCCGGCTGGTAGAAGGCCCACGGTATCAAAAGCGTTTCCCATTGCTTTTATTCATGGTTAGTACAAATATACAGAAGCAGGTGGTCAAGATCTGCAGTCAAACCCTCTCTTGATGCAAGCACTGCGATGTTTCTTCAGCCAGTATATTGTGAGTTTATATCGTGATTTTCTTTTATTTATATGCGAAGCATATCTTAGCGAACTTCGGCGACTTCGAGCATATCTATCTATCTGGACGTTTACGATTGGGTGCTTTCGTGGTCACTGCCTTAACTTGACGTGAACCAAAATTAGCATTGGAGGGTGATGGTTTGACGAATAATACGTGTTGTTCAAGACATGAATAAAGCCGCAATCCCATCGTGTACGTCTTCAAACACTACACTGCAGACAGTGGCACATACCCATGGGTGGGTATGTGCCGCTGGTATGTGGATATGCGCCACAGGTGACTGACACTTAGTATCTGATCAGGAACAATGAGAACACACATTAGCAATTTTTATGCGTGAGCGTTAAGTAATGCCCGACATCGGTGCCGGTACCAGCGTGGACGCTGCCCGCCTCGGTCTGAAAAGACCGGGCTTCAAGACACAAATAAAGTTTTGTGAATGAATCGGTGGCGTCAACCCAACGAATGCATAGAATAAATGTGAGTGTTAAGAAAAACCGGACGTAGGCAGCGTTGACCCCCCAACGAATGCAAATAAATTTCAGGGTCACAGGAGGAATCAAACCCAAGCACTCTGCTTGGCAGTCAAGCATTCTACCACAGAAAAACGCCAGGTCTCGGAACTACTTTTCAAACAGACGCTAATCTTCGTGAAACGTCCGTAGCGGTTGCAGTGCTGCCTACCCAGTTTTATAAGCATTACATATGTACTCCTTTGATACAGCCATCACGTCGGGTTAACGTCATTTGTGGTTAGGTGTCATGCGCTGAAGTTGATTTATGTAGCAGTGTCCAGGGCCAGCATCCTCGCGAGCATCAGCGCTTATATCAGCTTCTGATGTTGCTAATACGCATGTTCCAGTTGGCATCGTTGCGCAAGTGCGAACAACTGGTTATATAAACATCTGCAACTCTTCGACATATGTCTGTGTGTGCAACATTTGTACATATATTTAGCACCAATTCATGACATTTCGCTCAGAAAAAAATTCCAACACGCTCATTTTACCTCCGCATGCTTCGCATTGCGTCGATTTTTGGGTAGGCCCCACCACGGTGGTCTAGTGGCGAAGGTACTCGGCTGTTGACCCGCTGGTGGCGGGATTGAATCCCGGCTGTGGCGGCTGCATTTTCGGTAAAGGCGAAAATGCTGTAAGTTCGTGTGCTCAAATTATGTGCACGTTAAAGAACCCCAGGTGGTCAAAATTTCCGGAGCTATCCACTGCGGCTTCTCTCATAATTCTAAGGTATTTTGGGGGCGGTAAACCCCACATATCAATCAATCCATCCATCTATTCCCTGGTACGTGAAATCTGTCAAACTTTTTATTGTCTTGATGTATCGAGCGGTTGGCACACAAATAAGGTACCAGCTGCTTCTTATTTTTTAAGTATCTATCTCTTAACAGAGTTCTCATAGGGTCCAAGTTTCCAAGCGTAAGAAGTCCACAGCACATGGTTAGGAACAGTAATGATACGATGTTTCGAAACAAGTATTTAACAATCACATATATGTGCATATACGGTGATGTTAACAAATTGAAGAGCACTCACTGCATACAGTCAGCAGTCACATAAACGTCAACAAAGCAGTCAACAGTCGCGTAAATATGCGCTATCACGTAAAAAAAAGAAAAAGACGTGATTCACTAATATCAGCCAATAATGCCAATGTCTTGAAAAAAACTCTCAACTCCTTTACGGTGCGCTTCTGTAAATCGGCCACGGGCCCAAAAGTTTCATTAAGGTGAATGGCCTGTGATCTTGTGATAACAGCATGAACGAAGTGAAACAGTGTGTACTGCGCATGTCTTGTGTTCGAACTAGTACCACCAAGTGAATTGATAAAGCAACGCACCGTACCTAATATTCTCCTATAGTTTGTGCAATAAAGCATTCTTGCAAAAGCTGCTGCGGCGTCCACGTTGGTCATTACAGATCTATATTAATTAGGGATGATCTAAGTCGGTGTCTTGGTGTTTCGTGTTGTGGTCATTCTAGCAGGAGGTAATGTGTGTCTTCATCTACAAATCCGCAATAACAATCAGAATATTCAGCGCGGCCATTTCTGCGTCAGAAAAGCTTGGTGTAGGCAGTGCTTAATTTTTTTTTTGATGAATACACACTTCTGTCAAATGATAATTGAATTTCTAATTCAATTAGTGGATCAATATGATCTAAATCGAGCTTTTGGAGTTTTGGTCAAACCACGCGTTTTTACACAGATTCAAAATCTGTCTGTTTAAGATTTTCGCTAGAAAGAGTATTCTAACAAGAGTGTGCCGTTATTTCATTCTATGAAAATGGTCACTGCACATTACGCGTAACTGTTGACAAGATGACGGTAAACGACATCCTCACCTCACTCAAAACAAAGAAGGAAAAGGGCTTTTACTTCAACAATGCATGAGATGTGCTAAAATATTTTATCATATACAATGCGTTTATTGGAAAGCGAAATTCCTCAATTCACAATGCCCATCAATTCAAAATGTCATTTGTTTCAGTTTAGCTCAATTAAGAATCAGCAACACAATCATGTTTGATTTTATGTTATCGTTCAACCTTTCACAAACAGTAACTGAACCTACACGTATACAGGGATCCAGCTCTCCCATATTAGACCTAATATTTCTCATCCATCACTTCATAAGCGAATAAACTAATTTATGTCTTCTTGATGATATTTCCGATCCCAAAGTCACATCTTGCACCGTACCCCTTTATGACACTGTTACCCCTCAAGAAATAGTCGCGTACCCTGACTACAGTAAAGCTGAGGACACTAATATACTTGATCACCTTGCTGATGTGTATGAATCGTTTGTTGAACTTTCCCGTAACAGCAGTACCGACATCGATGCCTTGTGGCTCGCGCTAAAAGCGATCATTTCTCATTGTATAAATAAGTACGTGCCGATTAGAAAGAAGCAGCCTAATAAGCGTAATCCATGGATTACGCGCGATGTTATACACGCCAAACGTAAAGTAAGGAGGATGAGAAAACTGCTGAAAACCAACCCATTAAAATACAAACAGCACGATCTCAGCACGGCTATTGAATACATGAAATCAAAAATTAGGACAGCTAAGCAATTCTACTTCACAAATACACTCACTAACTTTTTGAAATCAGCCCCAACGAAATTCTGGAACTACATTAACCCGAAAACTCGCAATGATGACGGAACAATAGATGTAGACAACCGAAGGTCTGCTAACCTGCTTAATGACTACTACTGCTCTATCTTCACGGAGGATGACGGCACACTACCACAGACACGTCCGTCGGAATTAAAGCCTCTAGATCAGCTATTAATAACCGAAGCAGGCATACTTAATTTGCTGCTCAAACTAGATTCTAAGAAATCGTCAGGACCTGACAATATATCAAATGCATTCCTTCGCAGATACGCTGAGTGGATGGCCAAGTACCCATTAATAATCTTTAACAAATCATTGTCATCAGGGACCCTCCCTAACGACTGGAAAACAGCTAAAGTAAAACCTATTTATAAATCAGGAAGTAAAACCGAACCCTCTAACTACAGACCCATCTCACTGACATGCACAGCCTGCAAACTGTTGGAACACATCATCTTAAAGCACATAACCAAACACCTTGAAAAGGAACAAATGCTAACACCCTGTCAGCATGGATTTCGAAAAAGTGTCTCCACAGTCACGCAACTACTTGAACTTGTACACGATGTATCGCTGAATGTCGACCTACAGAAACAAATCGATCTCATCTTTTTAGACTTTTCAAAAGCTTTCGACCGGGTATCACATAACAAACTAATTTATAAACTTAAACTAACCTTGGGGAAAGGGCCCATTGTCGATTGGATAAAAGATTATCTTAGTGACCGCACCCAGTTTGTAGAAGTCAGCCGGGAACATTCCCATAAATCAAGCGTAAGATCCGGAGTTCCACAAGGAAGCGTTTTGGCTCGAATTTTATTTCTTATATACATTAATGATCTGCCTTGTAATATTCCTGTCAGCGTCAGACTTTTCGCTGATAACTGCGTTTTATACAAAGTAATTGACTCCTATAGTGACCATCTTGCATTAAAGAACTCTTTATTTTTAGTATTCAAATGGTGTAAAGAATGGCAAATGACGCTGAACGTTAAAAAATCAGCTGTACTTTCAATAACGAGAAAAAACACACTTCTGATTTTAACTACACTATAGGCAGCGCCACACTCAGCGCAGTGAAAGAGTATAAATACCTTGGCTTAACACTAACCGATGACTTTAGATGGGAACGCCACGTAAGCAACGTCACCTCGTCTGCACTGAAAAAATTGTTTTTTTAATAGACGTCTGAGACTAGCCCCCCCCCCCCCTTACCACAAAGCTATTAGCATACCAAACTTTTGTCAGATCAACTCTGGAGTACGCTAACGTTGTTTCGTTTCCTTCCACTAAAGAACTCAATTACAAACTCGAAGCAGAGTTAAGGAAGGCACTAAGATGCATTTATAATAAATATAGGCTAAAATATTCACCCACAGAATTGCTAAAACAGGCCGGTATCCTCACCTTACAAAACCGAGCCCAGCTTGCGAGATTAAAAATGATGTACCAGCTAATTCACAAAGACATAGATTGACAGTTCCAAATACTTATCTTTAACCCAAACACGACAAACGCGGCACAAACATGCATTATCATTACATGAGCATGTCATCCATACGGAAAGTCATAAATATTAATTTTTTCCTTTAATGACACGTGAATGGAACAGGCTGGATCCTAGCGTAACAACAAGCGCGACGTTATCTTCCTTTTTAACATTGCTTGAAGATCAGCTACATGCTGCCCAGTTATGAGCCTCCTGTATCATCCTTACTTCTGTATAACTTTTTTTTTACATCAGTGCGTTTTTTTGCTCCTGTTTTCCCTTTGTATGCCTCTTTGTTCACTTTTTTTTGCTGTTACACTGTACGCATAATTTAGTTTATCCTACATACTATTACTTCGTTATTTTCACTATTTTTACATAAATGTATTTTTTACTTCAGTTTTGCCCTTATACACCTCTTTGATCACCCCTTTTTTTACGTATTAGGATGTACTATTATTCAGATGTAATATTACGTCTTCTCGTCTGCCTTTGTTAACCGCCAATATTTTTTATGTATAATTGAATATTTGATATTTGTATCGTCATATTGTAACAATCCAATATGCCCTTCCTGTAAAGATCCCTGATGGGATCGACAGTATGAATAAATAAATAAATAAATGTGAGACGGTTTTATACCAGAAACATGATATTAGGTTTTTAAAAGTAGAAATGTTAAAGGAGTATTTTTATGATCACATCCGGGGTTTTACATCTCAAATGCGTGATATATGAATGCAAACAACGCAACTGTAGTGTAAGATTCCAGAAAGTTCGACAGTCTAGCTTTCCTACAAGCGCACTGGCATTGCACAGTACACTATTTCACCGCCATTAAAATGTGCCTAGCCATTTTGAAACGGTTTGTGGGGTTCCGAATAAGCCACTTTACGAAAGACCGGCTTCTTCAGAACTCGACAAGCTGAAACAAGAGACAAAACACAATAAACAAAGTCACAATTGTGTTAAAGTCCCAAGCACAACTATAGAAACACATGTGTACCTTCATCATTTCTATGGTGACTGTATGAAGTCGCAACGCTTTCTTATTTCTGGTATTCATCGCGTGAAACACTCTAAGCTACAAATTTAACTTACGCTAAACACTCCAATGACAACAGTTCACTATGGGCAAGAAACTGAAGCCACGCCCTTACAGCAGCTTCTGTTTGTCGTTCGATATGGAAGCCGGCCGACAAAGATAAATTTTGGTTTTGAAAGTCGCAGACTCACCGTAACCAACTGTATAGAGGTAAAATACTTCCGACATACGCAGCTGGCAGAGTTGCGCCACAGCATCAGTTTGTGCCAGAGCTTCAAGGATTCATCAAATTCGGCCAGTACCTTCGTCGCTACACGCACACCAGGAATGGCTTTGGGATTATCTACGGAATTTAAAATCTGCGCCCTTGAAACGGAGCATCCGTATACGACGCTTTATTTTGTCCGTTCGTATTTACCCTCCGTAAAAAACCTGTTGCGGGGTTGGGGTATGCAGCTTTGCTGCAATATAAACTCACACACTGAACAAAAAAAGAAACAAATCGCACAGAAAACTGGTTCTGATTAACGGCGGTTCATCGCAAGGGGCGCAATAGCGTTTGCAGGGCCTCCTCCGGCAAGGTTTTGATAGCGATGGCGTACATTTTCTTCTTCCGACCGAAGTTGGTTATCTATAAGTCGGTGAACGCCTTGCGTAAAGGCAGTCGCTGTGTCTATGCAAAAGCAGTAGCAAAAAAAAGTCCAATTGTTTCTTCGTTGCAACCGAAGTCACAGGCTGCTCATTCAGCTATTTTAATTCTGAACGCATAGACTTTGGTGTACGCAGACGCACAACCATATAGTCTTCACAAAAAGATTGTACCTACTGGGTGGAACCTCTTCTTTCAATGAAAAACACTTAAGCACCTGTCCGCACTTTTTAAGAAAGTCGAATTAAATCAATTGGAGGTGGCAACTAGAACTTCAAGTCTTTCTGTCAGCCTACATTTGCCTTAATTTGACTTTATATGTTAACACACAGCACCTATACTAGTTTTATTTATTAAAAAATAGCTGCAGCGCCCTAGGGCATTATTGCAAAGGGAAAATACGCAACGTAAAATGCGCTTACACAAAAAGAAGTATTTATAACAAGATGGTCACGAAAACAGATCATAAAAATGCAGCTTTGAAAGTAGCAATATGTCCGTGAAAAATGTTTCAGTGCGGCAGTCTGCAGCCTCCTGTGGGAGCCGATTCCACTGGGAGATTGTGAGCGGAAAGAAGGAGTTCTGATAAATGTTTGTTCTGCAAAAAATTTCTCCTATTTTTAGGGGGTGGTCAGTTCTCTTAGAGAAAAAATGGGGAGGAGAAAAGTAAGATTCTTTATCTATTTTGATCAACCCATGAAGTACTTGAATAGCATTTCTAATCTCAAGTGTTTCCTACGTAACACCAACAAATCCCACTCTAACCTATATTTAAGAACAGTGACACTGACACTGAAGTTGTTACTTGTCACAAGACGAGCTGTGCGCTTTTGGACGATCTCAAGCATGTTAGACAACGTTCTTGTTTGCGGGTCCCACGCAACAGAGGCGTACTCTGAGAGATGCCGGACATTCGAAAAGTAGAGTAGTTCTCTGATTTCGGGAGGAGCTAACCGGAAGTTTCGTTTAACAAAGTTTAACATTCTGCAGGATCTCGCTGTGACATATTCAACCTGCTCAGTCCTAGTAAGATTCGATTAAAATTAAACACCTAGGTATTTCTACTCAGTTACTCGCGTTAGCCGGATGGTGTCTAATGTATAATGAAACAGGCATGCATGGGTCGCGCTTATGAGTGAAGGAGACGCACTGTCAGTTCGTAAACAGTACTATATTGAATTCAGAAAGCTACAGTCTCTATGAACGTTGTCTTTTCGCGCATGAAGTTCTTCCGCAGTGCCTAAGCGATGTTGAATGCCCTAATAACAAGACATTATAAATTCACATTTTAATTGTCAACTTGGGGGCCATTGCTTACATGAAAAATTCCAGGTCATCACATTGAACGAGGTGACGAAGCGCTATTAGCTCAGCAGGAGGGTCTATTTCCCGCCAATCGCCAAGCTCTCCTGGTCTCAGTCTTCCGCCCTTTGCATGTTGCAAAATGGGTTCTATTCTAGCCTAGCCAGGGTCACCAAGCACGCGAACTTCTACGAGGCCGGTTATTGGAATTGCGGAGATCCATTCTGCACTTCGGAGCGAGAACTGTGGCGGTGTCCCTCGTTGCGGGACAACAGCTGTCACACCCCGAAATCGGAGTGGGAAGGAGCGCTCAAGAGCTCCGGCCTCGCCACTCAGCTAAGGGCCGTTCAGAGAGCCCACGGAGCCTCGGTTAGGCACGGCCTACCTGTTCCGACGTAGTAGCTGCCAGCGGTGGCTAGTCTCTCGCAAAGAAACTTTGCTTGTCGCCCGCCAGGGTTATCATACAGTTCATTGTTTGTCTGTTACAATGTATCGTATACAAAATTATTGTACTCAAAAAAAAATATCACACACATCTTCACATATTCCAAATAAAATTTCGAAGCCCTGATGCGGGTGATATCTTTCTTTCTTTTTATGGAGCGTTAGTATGTCTCATAGTACCTCTATGTATCCACTCCTGCATAGGCCCGATTAGGGCCTGCAGTATGTACAAATAAATAAATATCTAAAACGAGTGCGCTGTGCGAGCTTGAGTGACACCCACTCGCTTCGTCAAATCAAAAAGTGCAGAAACAAAGAAGAGATCAAGGACAAATAAATCCACGTCGCTATACTTCATTGCCCCCCAGCGAAGCTGGCTGCCTGGTTCGGTGCCTCTGTTTTAGAAATAATTTGGCCAGCAAGCTTCTATTGCTCGCGCCATCTCCAACGGTGGCTGCCGGTGTGTAAATCAGTGTCGCCAGTGTACTCTCCTTCGGTTGCTGCTCAAGGTCGGTTCAAGGGTCGCGCAGACGCCGAGCTGCTTCCAGCACTTCATTCTCCTATTCCTTCGTTCACACGTTGCCGCTTCCGCGTAACATTATTATAATTTACCTCACTTACTGCTAGTCGAAATAGTGTTTTATTACTCTTATTGTAAGCTTGTCCACCATAGCATTTCTTTAAAAAGTCAAAATTTGTGGTATTAGAGCTTAGGTCATTGTTTACGCTCGTCGAATTGGGGGGGGGGGAAGCTCCTCATGGTCGAGGGTTGTCCTCTCCCCCCCTTCCCCATCGCCATAGCCAGTCGCTATTACTCGGAGCATTCACTAGGTGCGCAGCTGCGCTCTCGCGTCTAGTTCTAATAGGGACCTCTCGATGGCTCTGCAGCATTCGCCCCACTCCGGCGCGCCCTCTAGCTTGATAGGACACCGATGGAGGGCCAAAACTACAAACCGCGTTCGATCTCGGCAGGCTTTCTTTTTCTACTATATAGTACTTTCGTCAGTCGTCTGTCAGTTCGCTTCAATATTATAAAGACAAAGTGTCGGAGCGGTGGGCTCGCAAAGCAGCCGCAGCACGGGCTTGCCAAGAACTGAGCCAGAGCTTAGGGTTCGAGAAGTCAAAGTGAGAGGCCAGCGTCGTGCCGACCAGGAGATGAGAGCTCGAGCAGCCGAAGTGACACAGGCTCGTCGGCAAGCGAGCCCGGAGGCGGCAAGGGCCCGCGAAGCAGAATCTAGACGGAAGAGCCAGCAAGCGGGTCCTGAAGCGGTGCAGGGGTCAATAATAAACCAAATGTAAGAACGCACCCTTCACACTGCCGGGGGATTGAAACGTAGACCTCATGGAGGGTAAATGGCTCATTCAACATGCGACATCTAGATATACTGTAAGGTGCTTATCATTCGATCATCTGCAGACAACGATGACTGGGGAACCTGCATCGATCTAGTTTTGGCCAATTTCACACTGTATTCGATCCGAGAACTATGTCGCTTCACATCACTAACCACAAAGTGGTCATAATGAAGGGTAAACGGAATCCGCCTCTCGCTACTATCTCGCTAACACTTTACCACGATGCGCTAAGCGGAACGATGAGAAAATCAGCAAGGGAACGATCACTAAAACCTCAGCGCCGTGAGTTTTCTGCCTAGGTACATAACCACACGGAGGTACATCTACCTGAAATGAGCGCTTTAAGTGTATAGTTTACTCTCCAACTCTAGGAGTGCGAAGTTGAATACCTTAACAATATTGTAACTGAACCAGTTATTGTTTTTCGATAACAAAAAAAATTTTGAGAAGTATCTATACACGAGTTGTTCATCTCAATTCTTTACACCTGTTGGAGAAACACGACTCTATTGTATTGGTCTATTTATAGATTTCTTCCTCTTGCATATCAGCTTAATATTTGCATTGCAGCTATAATAATAAATTTTCCGACGTATATGAATTATCACTTTAAATCTGAGAACAGTAAATTTCATAAAATATTTAGTGTAAAAATAAGTTTTTCACATGGAAAAACTCCAAATGTGAAAATGTTTACGGTTGAGAAATTGAAGCGAAAATGCCTACAGATAAATTGCGCATTGTTTTACTTATTTAACAATACTTCCAGTCTCATGAGAGAGGGAGGACATACGAAAACGTATTTGTTTATAAACAAATTATAATCGTCAAAATAAAAAAACTAAACTGCTAAATGACATGCAAATAATACATTATCCATCACTATAATAACAGACAATGAAACGATTTCGGACTACTTGTGGTACACTGAAAATTGTCGAAAATATGCAGCCTTGCTTATCCTACAAAAGGTAAAAACAAATTTAATTATAATTTTACTGCATGGTGTGAATCAGTACCTGAAACTTAACTGCATTTCTGTGGTGAAAATATTATGTATCTTACAATGCCACTTTTACCGAGTTCGCTACACCATGATCATCGGTGACTCCACGCATTTGAGTGCATTGTTTCAAAAATTAATATTAATCTCGCGAGTTTACTTGGCAATTTTGTTAGTGCTCGTCGAATCGTAAGAGCGTTCGTACCCTTATACTAGCCTCCCTCTCTGTTTCCATGTATTTTTCAAGACAGAAGGGACAAGGATGTCCGAAGGAAAACCAGCACAAACAGATTCCTCGCAAGAAAAGACGGAAACACCTACCTCCAATGATGACCAAGGGCCCATGGTGGCGACATGCATTGCAGCTGGGATATTGCTGCCGGCTTCTGCGGCAGCTTCTCCGTTTGTGCCGGTGGTGGCAGCTGGATTAGGAGCAGCTGGGCTGGG
Source organism: Rhipicephalus microplus (assembly GCF_013339725.1). NCBI lineage: Eukaryota > Metazoa > Arthropoda > Arachnida > Ixodida > Ixodidae > Rhipicephalus > Rhipicephalus microplus. Next base: position 25,540 of record NW_023610938.1, on the reverse strand, counting down.
AGCGCTGACCGGATGCATTGCTATGGCGCAAAAGAAGTAGCAGGTATGTTATATGCAGATAGAATTTGACCGTTTAAAAAAATTGAAATTTTCTAGCTTAAAGCGCCACAAGCATTAAAAAAATCGTTTCATCTCTACAGGAAAAATTGTAGCGCAATGCAACAGGACAAAAAAAAACAAAGAGACTGACGCTTTCAAGGGGGAGGGGTTGAATGTGATAGCAGCACATGTCCACACTCACGCACACAATAAGAGTATGAGCTAACAACTGTGACAGCTCGACACTTTCAGTGCACTCCTTCAACACAAAGGACTTCCGAAAAGAATGCGCAGGTATAGACTGGACAAGCGCGAATTCACAACTGCAGCAGTTGTTACTTTGTGTTTGTGAAGGGCGTTGCAAATGTTGACTCCACGTCTAACGATACTATAACACGCAAACAACAATATACATTTTACAAAGTCTCGTATATGAATGCATAATAAATGCTCCGCTGCATCTGTGGAGACACGTTTCACTTTCGTGTTGTACTGATTTGTATCACGGAACGATCGGGCATGTCATTGTATTTTTTAAACACACTCGACGTTTTATCAAATGATGCTGTAAATGCGCTATCCGTATGCAAAATTTTCTGCAATGCAATTCCAAACAGTCGTGTTATTATCCACCAAGAAGGAACATATAAAATATATACCAAGCATGATTTTACATAGACTGCTCGTTATTGATGAGGTGGCATCATTATGATAGGAGTGTTCGTCAGTCCACCACATGCGCTCATGTATCTATGGCGATGACTGCCGAAATAAACGATTCCACTTTATCTTATTATTCATATGTGAAAAGTAAACCTAGGTGTTTAACGTAGTCATCAAGCTTGGTGTCAATGCTAGCGCTTATATCTAACTTTGCCATGATTGTGTGAGCCACTTGTACTTCTTGTGAACGTGAAAATTTTTTTACAACGAACAGAACGAAAAACCTCAGCGTAATCAGCGACAAAAAAGCAACACTTTGTAACCTCCTTTCACATGTTTGCAGGCACTCAAAACACCAGTATCTGCGACTGGCACGCCAAGCCTGCCTGCGCCAAAAAAGGACTTGTGGCTTATTTTGTGGATCTGCACAAAGTACTTTACCAGTAGTTGTTACGCTTTGGCCAAGGAGGGATATCTTCTTGAAATAAAATATATCTTTCAGCAGTATTCACATGTGCAACATTTGTTTTTTTTAGCGAATGCTTGTTGTCAATTACTTATTTTGGTGTCGGTGGCATTGAACGCAAAGAAGCCAGAGTCGACGAGTGGCCACAAACGAGAATCTCGTGGGTGCACTGGTCATATGTCCATCTGTATGCACTGTTTTCAAAAAAATATTTTCAATTATAGGTTTTCCGGCAATCAGCTGTTTTTGGTGTGACAATATATCTAACCCGAATCGATTCTCATTTCACCCTATTCCAGAAACCATAGCCAGCGTGAGGTCGGGCGACTGGCGTTGGCGTGTGATGGACGTGTAGCTGTCGAGGCTATCCAAGGTCACCTTGGATGATCGCGTTATGAGGCACGTGAAGGAAAGAACAAGGCGGCCTACGAAGGCAGTCTTTGCCTCATTAACAACCAATTGTGGGCCCGTCGTGTGTTTAGGTATATAACTATCAAGGACATGAGCACACCCTGACGCAGGTGTGCCTACATTCTGTACCCCCTGTACACCTACTGTACACCTTGAAGTGCCGGGAATATACAAAAAGGCTAGCCTGCCACCTGCAGCCCTCAAACATATTTCATTGAATCTTTTGCATACATCATATGCAAACCGAACTCCTATTTGTATGGACGGTTCAATATCGGGAAGTTCGATGGGCGCTTTTGTGATTCCATCTCGGTCAATCACCGTCAAGTTGAGAACTTCACACGCCACATCTACGGGCTCCGAGCTCGCCGCCCTTCCAGCTGCAATTAGGTTTGTTATGCGAGAATCCCCTGCTAAGTGGGCTATCTTCTGCGACTCCAAGGTGGCCCTTCAATGTATGCAAAGTCTATGACGCGGGAACTATCATCAGACAGTACCTCAAATCAATGAAATCTGCCATCGCGCCACTAACAAAGGACATGACATAATCTTTCAATGGCTGCCTGGGCACTGTGGGATTAGTGGTAACCACCTCACCGACAACGCTGCCCGGTGTGCCCACGACACAACGCCCACACTACTCATACCCCTGTCAAGGGTTGATGCCGCAAAAGAAGTTCGTCGCATCGCGCACAATACCACACTTATGCATTGTAATCTTTTACTGAACACCACTCGACGCCCACAGAACCTCGCTCTATTACTCCAATTACAGCTGCCATCAGTCTTCTCGTCGGGATGCTACACTGCTGTGTCGGTTGTCGGTAGGCGCTGCCTTCACCAATTCATCCAGTCATTGCATTGGTATGGCTGACTCCTCCAACTGAGATAACTGTCATTGTATAGAAACTCTCGCCCACGTCCTGTGCCATTGTCCAGATTTTGAAGAATACATATGGATTTTCCAGTGCACCTTAAAGGAACCCTTTAACACTTTTCGCGACTTCGTAGATTTACATGTTTTTCGAGCTGGTTGCGTACACTGACGGCTTAAGGGATAAGTGCTGCCAGAACGGCAAGGATAAGGCCACGCTGTGCAAAGTTATTCAGCCTAGAGATATCAAAATACAAAGAAATGGATGCTTACCCTCAAGTCGATTTTCGCGGGCTCAGCTTACCGTGTTTCCATCGCCCTCTGACGTCGGAATGCTGCCCATTGAAGTGAACTGAAAGCCCTGCCGTACAGGAAGCTCGCCGGACATATTGCCTGTTACGTCCAGCATACTGAAGACACCGCTGCGATGGTAACAAACAATGTGGTACTTGAAGACAGAACGACATGTGTGAAACCAGCCATCTCACGAGCGCTTCTGTAATGTTTTCTAGCTTTATTGATCTTTCTTTTTGCAATGGCGTATATGTATCAACGCTCTTAGATTTTTTTTTTCCTTTAATTTCATCAAACTACGGCGCCCGGAGCGTCGCTGGTGGGTTTTTTCCAGCACGTGGCGTTCGGTGCATTTTTGACCAGCTTTGCAGTTTTCAAGCTGGAAAAGTCGGAGAGCTTTATTCTGTGACTTTGAGTGAGACATCATGCTAATGAAGAAAAATTCAAGAGTTTATACAGTTATAATTATAAATCATAAATATAAACATACATTATAATTATAATTGTGATGAAATTTCAAAATCACAATGAACGTTACATTTATCCGATCGTATGGCGGCAACCTTCCGGCGTCATTTCCGCTCGCAGTAGTTGTGGCGAGCGCCACTATGAGTTCTGCAGTCGGCATCGAAGTTTTTAGGCATTATAGGGCCCCTTTAAGGAGGCTGGATAATCGACCCTTTACTCTGGAGATCTTGGGAGCGTGGCCTGAAAATACTTCAGCCCAGAAAGCCACGCGAGCTCTTCAATTCTTGAGGGCAACATCACTGCGCGACCGCCTGTGAAACTGAAATGTGTGCGCGGTGTGTGTTACGTGCAATGTGTATCTCATCCTCTTTCTTTTCTCATTCGTTCCCCTCTCCCCCACGTAGGGTAGCAAACTGGAATTAATCTAGTTAACCACACTCCCTTATATTTCTCTCTCTCTCTCTCTTTCTCTCTGTGGTGCAAGCTGTCCCTTTTTACTAACCCTCTTCAGGAGGACAGTGAGAGAAAATGGGCAGTGGGAGTACGAAACGGCGTGAAGGGAGCGGGGACGTCGATGTGACAGGCAGCTGTAGATAAAAAACCTAGCGTGTCTATATACAGAATGCACAAGACCACCATCTCCGCAAAACAGTTACATATGGTTTTCACGTGACGTCACCCTCAGCGGCGCGCGTAGCAGTGGCCATGTTGGTGAGGTACGTGCGGAGCCGTTGTGGTGCATAGACTGGTCCGCGCTTGTTCTCTCGAGATTTCAGGAAAATGTGCTGCTTTTCATGTGCGATGCCGGCTCTTTTTAGCAAGCAGCCCTTAAACCAGAGTAATTATTCGGATCTCATGGGGCCTGAGCAGCCTTCGCTATGCGGAAAAGATGGAAGGGTGTGAGAGCATCGTTCCCTTCATGCTGTAGCCAGGAACGTACACTTCAAGTGACGTGAACATATTTCCGAACATTTGTTGAGGAGGCACCGCCAATTATCTAGTTTCTTCCGCTAATTATTTGACCCTCAGTGAAATGAAAGTGTTCAAGTTGATTGGTCAAGAGTCTATCGGCTAAACTCTTGCAAGATGACAAGGTGCTTCTGCTTGACGAGTCAAGTTGCACGTTGCTTTTTAGATGCGAAGCAGCTATTTGACTAGCCAGTCTAACGCTGTCCGTCCGTGTCTCCGTGCCAAGGAACCGCACCGCGCTTCCCCCACCGTAGGTGTTCGGACGGTGCCAAGTAGGTCCCGCCTTCTCTTGCAGTGCGTGGTGATGTCACTCTCGCCCTCGCCTGCCACGCGCTCGCCGTGTGTCACCCCTCTCTCGCTTCACCCACTCCACCGCTCGCAACGTTCGGACCACATCGAGGGAACACTCTTTTGGCTCGTTTATCTACGATGTAGAGGACGCCAGAAAGCGAAGCTGCTTCGACCGCCTAAACATGCACCGAAGCGATTTGGCCCAACCTGGCTGTCGCCGGCGTTGCGAGGGCGAGCAGCGCCGATTGCGTTTGCGAATGGCGACGTCGCGCCCGCAACACCCACGAGGTGTGAGTCAAAAACGCCGATAGCATCTGTGCGCAACACTGCTGCTTCATATCCCATCAGCGTTCCCTTTGGGAAGGTGTTAGCGATGCAGCTTGGCGATTATTGGCGATGCAGCTGCAAACGTCCTCCGCTATGCACTTATTGCAGATATTTCAAGAGTAGCACACTCTCTTCTCATTTCACTTTCTTGAGATGGTGCTATAAAATCCATAAGTATTTTTAGCATTATATTCATGGAAGAGTACGTAAACGAAGGTAGCATGAAGGGAACCAAAACACGCAACTTAGCTTCACAAAAAAAGTCTGCTGGCTTTTTCAGCTTGCCTTTGTTGTACGTACATGGTCACTCCTCATAACGGTGTTCATGCTGTCTGAGACACATCTGTAAGCTAAGTTGCATGTTTTCGTTGCTGACAAGGAAGGCTTCTTTTTTGCTCTGGATGGCTCTATGTATAATGATAATGTAGCCGCTGGTTTAGAAAAAAAGCTGAATAAATCATTTTCTGAGCAACTGCAGCCAATCAATTTATGCGAATGGACACGCATCTTCACTTTCACATGTAAAGTCTGGTGTTCCCCAGGGATCAATCTTGGGACCAGTTTCAGATTATTTACATACAAGTACATCATTTATAGAAAAATTGACCACACCCAAGCTAACGAGACATTATAGTTGGACCTTAATAAACTCGCATTTTGGGGTTACCAGGGGCAAATGCAAATTAACACTTCCAAAACAAAGGCCATGACATTTACAAGAGCACATAAAACAGAAATGAGTCAATATGAAATTCAAGCTGTCCCCACTGAAAAAGTATCCCTGTTTAAATATCTTGGAATTCATCTTAGAATAAGTGCATCGATATCGTAACTAGTAAGGTGTCAAAAGCACTTGGATTTATTAAAAGAAACCTTTACTTGGTGAACTATACCACTAAAATGCTAGCGTACACTACACTTGTCCGTTCAAAGATAGAATATGCATCCATCATCTAGAACCCATATCAATCATATCTAATTGATTAACTAAAATGAATACAAAATGAAGCAGCAGGATTTATGAGCAAGTAGTATTCTCGTAACTGCAGCACTACAGATATTACACACTCACTTTCATTACCCCTTCTTGAAAAACGCATACTGGGTCACTGTTGTTGCATTTTTATACATTTTATCATAGTAAATCTGCCTTCGTGAAGCTTGCACAAACACACCTCATAATACTTCTAAACATATTGAACACCAATTCAAAATACAGCCTTTTTTGGCACGCACAATTATGTATCAACACTCACCATTACTTCGAGCCATACATCACTGGAACACACTGCTGGGTGACATCACTTGATTCGTTGATCATGCCGCTTTTGTAACCCAATTCAATATTTTCTTAGGCATATGACTTACCTATCTGTGTGAGTTTGTAAGTTGATGTATCTGCTTATTTTTACTCTTCTTTCATTGTAAATGTATTCTTTCCTTAAAGACGATAGTCTATCTTGAGATACTTCAACGCGAATATTTTGGTATGTCTGTCAGCAAAAAGGCTCAAGTATGACCACATTCACAGCATCCACCAGTATTGCTCAAGCTTCTGCATCCATACTTGTACGATTGTCGATAAAAAGCAAACATTGAGCACATTCGAAGCACAATATCAACACGCCGATATTCTGCACTGTGTTTCGTTATACTAGAAAAGGCATAAATAAGTAATTCATACTAAGTAATAAGGCATAATAAGTAATAAGGTATAATAAGTAATAAAATAAGTGGGCACGGCGAGGCAGCGGGAGCCATGTCGCTCATCCAGAAATTTTTTTTCACCACACAGGTCTGCCTTTTCGTCGCAAGTATCGGCGCCAAACCGATATTTGGAGCGGATGAATACGCCTGCGCAACTCAGGTAGGCGCGTGCACGGGTTCAACGTGTCGAGAAGATTACCACATCGAAGACATCGGCTATCAACCATTGCTGCTGCCCCAACAACCACAGCTGCGCAGCCTCAGTCTTCTGCACTAGGGTCTTCCAGCGACTGTGACGTCATCGGTCCAACCTATAAAGGATCAACCGTGGTTGCAGTTCACCAGTGGGCGCGGCGAGGCAGCGGGAACCATGTCGCTCATCCAGAAATTTTTGTTCACCACACAGGTTAGTGAAACCGTGTCGACACTACGCTGCGATGATCCAATGCTGATTATTTTGCCGTGCCCACGGTCCTGTGTCTTGTATGTTCAAAACTGCTTGCGTATATGTGTGCTTCTTCTTTGTGGGGACGTGGAAGAAAATCCAGGTCCTACCGTTGAGGAAATGTTTGCGAAAATTCACAGTGGCCAGGAAACCATCTTAAAGGAACTTACTGATGTTCGAGAACGACTAACAATGACTGAAAATACTGTTGCAAATTTCGACACTCGATGGAATGATCTCGACAAACTGCTCCTTGGCATTCGGGAGAAAACTTTGCAAATTGACACACTACAGACAAAGGTATCAAATCTCGAACGGGTCATTGAGCAACAGTCTCAGAAACTTGTCGATTTGGAAGACCGAAGCCGCCGTTCCAACCTTGTCGTCTTCGGCGTTGAAGAGGACAGCGAAGAAAACGATGAAAGCTTAAGAAGAAAGGTTATAGACGGCATTTTCGAACGGAAGCTTAAACAGAAGTGCAGCTCTGTCGCTAGAATCCATCGCATTGGAAGGCCTGGTGCCACTAAAAGGCCAGTTATTGTTTACTTTCAAGATTTTCTTGAGAAAGCGACAATTTTGCGCCGTGCGAAGAACTTGAAAGGCACAGACATATTTGTGCAAAACGATTTTACCAGAGCTACCCTGCGCAAGCGTAAGCTTTTGTGGAAAACAGCGAAGGATGATAAAGCTAACGGCAAGGAAGCGTATCTTATTCATGATAAGCTGAAACTTGATGGGACCCTTTATGCGTGGGATGATTCCAAGAACTACCGTGTTATCATTAATGCTCCTAGGTCACGGAAAACCAATTGACAGGTACATCAGCGTGACTCGAGGCAGCTGCGTGTCCTAAATGCGAATTTCCGCAGTGTTGTAAATAAAATTGATAAACTGGAAGATCTGCTTCTGAAATACGACCCGCATGTAGCAATCATAACAGAAACTTGGCTTCACGAGGGGATCACGGATGATATGCTAATCGGTCCCTCGCACCAGATATTTCGCCGCGATCGCGTTTCCCGCGGTGGTGGGATAGCGATAATATTGAAGAGCACGTTTTCTGCTACATTGTTGCCACAAATTGATGAACATGAAAGTTTGTTTCTAAAAGTCAACTGCTGGGGCCACATTCTTACAGTGTGCGCTGCGTATCGTTCGCCCTCATCGCCATCTCAGTACTTATCATCTCTGTACAGATACATGTCTTCCCTGGTTCATAAAAACATTATAATGGCAGGTGACTTTAATTTACCGTTAATCAACTGGTCTCGGAAAAATGTTACTGATTTTCTCGATTGCCCATTGGTGGATATAATGCTAGCATGCGATTTACAACAAGTAGTACGCACCATCACGCATGAACATGGTGACAGCGGCTCAATAATAGACCTTGTTTTCGTAAGCAACGCATTTACCGAGTATGAATTAAGTTTGGAGCCGGGAGTATCGGATCATAAAATAGTACTTCTTACATGCGATTTTGATGACTGTGTACCTAATAGGCCTGTACTTAAAACAATCAAAGATTTTACGCGTCCTGATGATCAATCCGTACTTGACAGACTGTGGGAGCTTGTTGACAATATTTCTGATACTGATTCACGAACGCTTTAGGAAACATTCAAGATAACTGTGAAGGACTGTATTGACAAGCACGTTCCCTTACGCCGCATCAAGTCACGGCGCAAAAGTCCCTGGATTGATCGGAACGTAATACACTTAAAAAGAAGACTAAAACGCGCAAGAAAAAAACAGGTCGTAAATGTTCAGCAGATACAGACGCTGCAGACTGAGCTCTCCACAGCTCTGGTGACTTCTAGAGACAAATGTTTTGGAATAACGCTGCCAAACTTCATCAAAGAAAGCCCGGAAAATTTTGGCGTTATCTAGCCTCCAAAAGTGGTAAACTAGAACAAATCCAACATAATGATTCTCTTATTACCGATGCCCGTTTAGTGGCCGACAAGGCAAACGACTACTTCCATTCAGTATTTTCCGCACCACACGATGACAGTTATCCCTTGGTTCCTACAGCCTGCCCTCCTGAAGATTTTATATGTCAAAACGGCGTGTTATCACTGTTGTCAGTGTGCGAGACAAGTCATCTAGTGGACCAGATGGCATACCCAACGCATTCTTGCGCAGATACGCCAAACCAATATCTCACATTTTAACTGAAATTTTTCGTTTGTCCTTAGCGTCTGCCAATTTGCCTTATGACTAGCTAGTTGCTCGCATATTGGCCACACACAAGAAGGGCGATCGATTACGGATAGAAAACTACCACCCGATCTCTTTAACGTCTACATGCTGTAAATTGATGGAGCACATTGTTGCTCACTACATAACAGACTTTCTTGAACGTAACGGCTTACTTTCCGAATTTCAGCACGGTTTCCGTAAAGGGCTATCGACGCACACACAGCTGATAGCTACGGTGCACGAGATTGCCTCTGCCCTTGATTCGGCCAGCCAGATTGACTTAGTATTCCTCGACTTCAGCAAAGCATTCGATCGTGTTCCTCATGGTAAGCTTATAGGCAAACTGCTAAACATTGGTATACCCGATTTTCTTGTTGACTGGATTAAATCTTACCTTTCCAACAGGACTCAATATGTGGAGATCTCTGGGTGCTCGTCAGGTGCATTACCTGTCTTATCGGGTGTTCCACAGGGAAGCGTCTTGGGCCCAATTCTCTTTTTAATTTATGTAAATGATATAACTTCAATTGTCTCGTCTGATGTTCAAATACGATTATTTGCAGATGATTGCATAATTTTTAGAAAAATTACATGTACTGAGGATCAAATATTCTTAAATGACAGCTTGACACGTGTTGGCCAATGGTGCACGTCGTGGTCCATGAAGTTAAACTCGGACAAGACTGTTCTACTGCGAATCACAAATAAAAGAGAGCCGCTTAAGTTTTTCTTACTCTATCGATGGAGTGACTGTTAAAGAAAACCCGGAATACAAATATCTAGGGGTGACAATTACCAATACGTCATCGTGGTCTAAGCACATTGAAAATACCTGCGCAGCTGCCATGCGCAGGCTTGGGTTCATAAGGCACAAACTTAAAGCTGCCCCTACAGAAGCAAAACTGTTGGCTTATAAGACCTTAGTGTTACCTAAGCTTGAATACGCCAACATTGTTTGGGACCCCTTTTCTAAGAAAGACAAGCAAAAGCTAGAAATGGTGCAGCGCCGGGCAGTGCGTTTTATTTTCAACAAGTACAGATCCACTGATTCCCATCTTCGTTGATGGTGCAAAATGGAATTTCAACTTTAGAGCAGCGACGTAAACTAGCCCGCCTAAAATTTTTGTTTTCGCTTTTTCATTGCCACCTGAAGCTTAACGCAAACCCTTATGTCAAGCCGTTCTTACCTCGAGCATCGAGACATCGCCACTCACATAATCTTCTTCCTTACAAAGCTCGCACAAATCTATTCAAATACTCTTACTTCCCGCGGACAATTGCGGATTGGAATGCATTACCGAGTTCGGTTTTCTCTGCGCGAACTGCGGCCGCTTTTTCAGCGAAGGTGTTTGCTGCCCTAGAATAATTATCGTCTTTGTTTCAGAGGTTTGCTGACCGATTGCTGGTGCTTTTCTAGTTTTTGTGTAGCTCTCGAACGGTTGAAGATGTTTTAGTCGTGGGTTTTCATTGTTTGTTAGGAAAAGTGCGTATTTGTCTGATTTTTTTTTTTTGAAGTTGAAAAATTTAGGGTGGTCCTTGTATGTACGAGCTCTACTGTATAATGGCTTTGTTTGCTTGTCCTAGAGACAGTTTGATCGTTGCAACTTTCTAGTTTACAATGAGTTTTGCACTGTGCAACGTTTTTTTTTTTACCTGAAAATGTGTGTATAAATGTAAGTATGTGTGTATTTGTTTATATATCTAAACTGTTCGTGTGTATGACCAAAACATGCTAATTGATATGTATTCACCGCTTCCATGCGATACATGTAACTTTCCCATCTGCCCTCCTGCTTGGTCCTTATAGGACTGCAGTATGTAATAAATAAAAAATAAAATAAATTCTAAGCACTGCAGATGACAATGCAACGCTTCGCACGAAAAGGCGAGTTTCCTACGCTTTGCTAAGACAATACTGTGCTGCTACCTATCTTGAAATCTACAAAATATGGCCTCCAAGATTGCACGCATGCTGCGTGCTCTCTATAACAAAGGCCATCCTTTCGTTTTCTGAGACTACCGCCAGATGGCGCTCATGTCTCATGCAACACCTTCAAGGTACCATTCACCAGTTTTCCCATGCAAAACATCAAATAAATATTTCATTCTATTCACTCTTTTCAGGCGAAAGATAATAGTCTTTCGACGACATTTTCAGTCAAATATGCAGATACGGGGCATATTTTTTTCATGGCAATTTTCTGTATATATATTTTTTTCGTACTATAGCTGTGTCTCTCTTATTGAGTTTTTTTTTCTGCCACAATTTTTTTTCACTTTTTGCATCTTTGCCTATGGAACTGCATTTTACTTTGTTTACCATTTTAATTTTATAATGGCAATGTTCCGATTTCCAAATTTATTGTATAACTAAAACCCCCTATGTAATGCTCGAATGGGCCTTTAGGGTATATATGAATAAAAAAACGTGTTGATGCAAAAAGCGGGCGTCTGAATGAATAAGTTCATGCCCTGTCACTAAAGTTAATCGGAAACGCGTAGCGGCAAATGTGAAAAAAGCAAAAAGTCAAGAACTATCAGTTTTTATTTCTGTGAAGATTCCTGTTGCCACTAAGAGTTGTTTCACAAAAAGACACTTGGTAAATAAATGTTTCAGAGTATCTTCAAAGAAATTTGGAGGGTTTGAAAACTTGTGATCCGCCAAGAATTTCCAACCCAGAATCTGTCATCTTATTACTAAGTGAACAACCTACTTTGTACCACAAGGCATTCGGTATAGACTTGAAAGATTTATATTATTGTTTGCCCCAATGTGAAGATTTTAAGTGTATAAAGCAGTGCATAAGAGAAGATAATGATGAGTTGTTGTTTCAGTGCCAGTGTGGCATCTCTATTGCGTCGTTTTTAGAGCTCATGCAGGCCACCTAAATTCTACTATTGTGTCTTGGAAGGGAAATAATTTTGTCCAAAAATCTGGTATCTGCATTGAATCATGAATGTACCTGTAATTAGTTATATTTTTCTTGGGTATGTAGATGGGCAGCTGCAAAAGCATTTGAATTGGTTATCATCACATGCTGTTTGATATGTTCATGACTTCTTAGTTCTACTGGACATTAACAATTGCTCTTTACTGGTTGCTAATATAGAGAAAGATGTTAAGGAAAACGAAATGTCAGCGTTTCACTTTGGAGTTTCAAAAAATTGATGAGCTACAGTTTCTCGATTTAAGACAGGCTTTCGTCAAAGATCACATATATAGCAATACCAGCCTAGATTCATAAAGCCAATTCTGAATTTTAATTCTGGCCACTCAGAACCATACAGGGAGCCATTGCGTCAACTGTGCTGGGTGCCCCTCTTCAGAAGTTACGCGAGCACCTTATGGCGCATGCATTTTATCCACAAGTTGCTCGCATTGCAAATTATGGCTTTCCGAGTGACTCGATTTGCTCCTTGTCAGAAAAACTTATTTCAAAGCTCAAGCTTATTTCAAGCTTCATCATTGTGATTCTAGCGCCCCAGAAATCAGCAAGAAAAAGAGGCAGGCAGTTATCCCATACATACACAGGATAGCGCATGGTTTGAAAAATGTTGTTGCTCGTTATGGCATAAACATGTCATTCTCAGCACGTAATAAGGTCCATAATGTGTGTACTTTGGTGGATAGAGCGTTGTGTCAGCAGCCAGGGAAAGGGAACAAATGTGTCTCCAGTCATGTTTACAGATATGCTCCTTGCACTACTGGCGTGGTTTATGGGATTCTTGCGGTTGTGGTCTTGCGGCTGCGAATATGTAGGTGAAATGGGGCGTTACATAAAGGTGCACTTAGGAGAGCATGAGCTAATGTTATCAGATGCTGCAATCACGTCTCAATTAGCAGCTTATTGTAGGCCATGTGGATGTGGGCTCAGGGCTGGGCAGAGATGCCCGAAAAAGTATTCTGGAATACAGATATCAAAATGCGTGGTTCGGAAGCATAAAATACAGATACTGAGATAAATTTGTCATTGATGTGACAGAATATTTCTGAGATACTTTTGCGAAAAGACAAAAAAAGTATTCTGGGACACAGATACTAAAATACTTTTCTCTATGTCGGGGATAGTTATACTCCGTACAGACATTTGTTATGTGCAGCATAATATTTGAAATGTGCAGCGCATTGAAACTTGCAAATGAAATTGATTTATTATATTATCGCCGTCCTCTGAGTGCCATTAGGCATTACAAATGATGCGCAGCTGGCTACTTAGCTCCAGGAATGTGCTTGTATCAATGAATACTTACCCTTTCTTAACGGCTCTGTGGATTTCGAGGGCCTGGTTATTTCCTACAGCTAACCAATTATTTAATGTACATTTCTTTTGTGTCACTGGAAAGCTCGTAATTCAGTGTCTAGTAAAACATTGGCAACACAAAAAAGGCAATGAAACAGTTTTCACCAAACGTTGTTGCTGATGGAGTCTTATATGCAACACATGTTGCAAACAGTGTCCTACAGCTGTTCACTGCATTAGTACCAAATTCTGCCATGACAGAGTGCATGAGCGAAATGCTGAAGAGATGGTGTGTGCATGCACTGTGATTCAATGCAGGTTTTTTGTTGCTGTGGAGGAAGCTCCACTGCTGAGCATCAATTTCTTAACCTTTTGAGGGTTAATAGGATGAATGAATCCCTCTTTTTCCTCAGTAAAACTTCCTCTGCCACTTTACGATGCCATCAGCACAATGCCTTCCAGCTGTGGTGTACCAGAAACATTAGGGAAACTGAGAAACTACATAATGCACGTTTACAATGCATGGTATCAGGGATACGTTGAGCTTAAAATCATTTTGTTCTGTTAATATTTTTTCAGTCGGTGTCATATTGCGTAACAGGTAGCTAAAGTTCCAAATATATGGTATTGTTCTGTTCAGAATTTTGAGATAATTCTAGCGTGCAACTATAGATTTTTTTTATAAATTGCGAAGTTATATCTGCCTAAAATCGTTTTGGAAGTGCACTCGAATGAAAAATGAAGCAGTTTCTTGCATAGCCTAGCAACATAGAATACACACATAACTGTTATTTCATGTTTGAAGGATGTCACGAAACACCATATTCTTTCATATTTTTTACCATTATGAAGAGAGGCAATGAGATCAAAAGCTGTGGCTAAGACACTGTTGCTAAAATTTCGGGCCAAAAGAAAAATATGGCGAAATTGCTGCTTCATACAGCCAGGAAGCCAAAGAGAACACAAATATTCAAGATCATCAAATCATGCAGGATATATGAGAAAAGCAAATATGTCACACCTGGCAGCATTTGTAAACGCACTTGCATTCAGTGCATTGACACCACGTCGAAGTGGCTTGCCATGATTCATTACCACATTTTTAATTATGTGCGAAAATGCAGGCTTAACTGAGATGTTCGCCCTTATCCGTTGCCGAAACAAAGCAAGATATGCATAGACACAGCTTCGTTGAATGTGAGTGAAAAGCAATATTCTCCTTTTTCTTTGTTTTCATATGAATGCGTGCACTCTTTTGTACTTGCTGTTTACTCCTTCTCTTCGTTGAGTTTCAATATTATCTGCACCTACCCGCAAGACAGACAGAAGCTGAAAGGGTTTGTGTATGTGAAGACCTTGGGACAGAGCCGCTAGACTCAATGCCACAGGCAGAGGCGCAGAATTGTGTAGAATATCTGAAATTAAGGTTCACTGCAATTTTTTTCCACAGATTTAGAAGTGTTCCTCTGTACTGCTTCCATTGGGCCTTTTTGGGCAAGAAATTTGGCAGCAGAATTACCGCTTAGTGTCCTTATGAGACAATATGACAGGTGTTGCCCAACTTATTCAAAGATGCTTCATGGGTCGATGAGCCACATGCGTCGCACTTTTTTCTCATAAATTGATGGCCATATTTTAGTGAAGATTGTGTCACACTAGTTTAGGCATGAATTTCTACAAATTTTTGTTAATATGTGAAAAATATCTATGAACCCACGAAGGGTAAGTTAAACTGCATAATGAGCAATATTGAAAGTGAGAATGCAATATATATATATATATATATATATATATATATATATATATATATATATATATATATATATATATATATATATATATATATATATATAGTGGGAGTAATAATTCAATGGGCCAGTTAGTCTTCGTGAAGGTATGGGATATGGCACAACGGGAGCGTTGTCAACAAGGATAAATATATTTATTTCCCAACAGTTTCGGGAGGGGACCTCCCTTCATCAGGGGATGAGTTATACTGACATGAACTTCCTTGCTGCCGCGTCCCTCTCGCCTTGAAAGACGTTTGCGAGAGTGAGAGGGAACTGGAAGAAGGAAAAAAAAGAGAGAAAAAAGGCGAAAAAAGAAAGAAAAGAAAGAAAGTAAAAAAGAGGAAGAACCACTGTCAACACTGAGAACGAAGCCAACTGTCCGTCTATATATATATATATATATATATATATATATATATATATATAATTTTAATTCAGATTAACAATTGTCTGAGCTGCAGCAGGTGCCGGAATTCACCAGAACTCGATACTAAGCTTTTGCCACGAAGCGGTGCAATGGCACAGCTGCTGTGATTTTCAAACACCATTTCAAAATACATATACAACTCAAATTGCTCAAGGGAAAGGGAGCATGATTTTATCATACTTCTGCATGTTTCCAAATAAAGAAAGATGTATCTACACTTTCTGGCCAGTTAATTACTGTACCCCTAAACAGACATAAAAGTGAAAGCCATGACATTTGATAGTCTAACAATGAACCTAGGGATTTCAACATCACACCAATGTGATTTGGCATAAGCTGTAAAAGCTTATTCAATCAGTCATACATTGTTACTCTTTTATGCCAGTTTTAACGCGATAGTTTTAAAAATCTCATGGGCGCCGTTGATTGTGAGTGAAGAACCTTGTGAGCAACCGGAAAATCAAGAAAGATGCAAATAAAATAAGTCATAAAAAATTTTCCAGTTTGCGGGAGGATTGAGCCCAAGCCATTTGCATGGCAAGCAGGCGTTCTATCGCACAGCTACACATTTGCTTGGAAATTCAGGGAAAATAACTTCCTCTGCTTGAAAATGCTGCGAAAATAACGTTAGGCTTTGCAAACACATGTGTCCTGTATACAGCCTTCACAATTCAATAAGTAATATCACAGTAATATTGCTTCATACAAGCGTGCATTGTAATCAGGCTTCAGAACATGCGATTATCTTAAGGACTTCATAGTTAAAAGGTGGCCAGCCATAACAAAACGCACACGTTTTGCTGCACACATTTCCTTCAGACCACCTGGTGAGTGCATACCAAGTTCGAAAAGATTTCATGCACTAAGTGCTTGAAGGACGATCTAGGGCCAGGGTATCGTTATCGTGTTCGATTCTTAAAAGCAAAGCTTAAGGGTCGCCCAATTTTTTTCTTTTTTAAGTGAGAGAAACGAAGCATTATTCTAACCATGGATATTTTTATGCCAGCATTTGACTAGTAGGTTAGCTCAGTGAGCCATTTTTGCTTTTACATGAGGCTTATTTGACTCAAGAAAGCAATATTATTAGAAATGGTACTGTATGCCAAAGACCTGACATGGTGTCTATTGTTAGACATTAATCTCCTGGTATCCTCGGCCCTCCCTCTTTCCCTCGTTGAAGGGCCTGTTTTTTGTTTGAGAAGAGGTGGCAACCCTGGTGACAGCAAAGTGTAAAAACAGTATAGAAATATTGAAGCAGCTTGTGTAGACAACAATCTACAGTCAGTGAGTGGCATACAGAATTGACTTGGCTGTCATCAATGTGGGGGGGGGGGGGGGCATAAAAAAAGCTGTACAAGGCCAAAACAGATGCCTCAATTGCAGTGGCAACCATGCAGAGGGGCAGCTGGAAAGTCTGCTTAAATGTTCCAAACATGAGCGTCTTGAATCCACTGTAGTTTGATCTCGAACGAATTAGGACTTGAAAAAAAAAGAAAACCTAGCCCTCATATATCTGAAACAGGCACATATTGCACGAAGGCTGGTGATAAGCCAGCAACAAGTTTAGCCATGCCTTCATTGCTGTTATTTGTGAGCACACAATACATACAACAGCGATACTTTTGGGAAGCACACCTTGATGTGACCGAGGTTAGGGGCACAGGCTTTCACCCAGGTGCCGGGAAAGGAGACAACTTTGAGAGGCTTCTTGGTGACAGAAACACACAATTTATTTACATATTTGCAGGTGTAAAAAACACAAGGCGTCGAGATGCGCTTTTACAGGAGACAGGACTGGCCGTAACGAAGGCCACAGAGAGAGCCCTGAGCGCACACGCGACGCACTCTTTATATGCTTGGTTCGTGCATGCGCTTCTCCTCAAACGCGGTCTGTCCCAGCAACGCTGATGCGTGTTCCCTGCAGCACACCCAGACACCTCATGCGTTTCTTCTAGACGCGTACAACGTCTGGCAGGTACGTTAATGAGCATCTATTGCAGACTGGGTCCTTGCACTGCCAGTCATAACATTTGAATGGATACTGGCAAGCTAACTGGCACCTCCAAGCCTGTGCAGCTTTAGAAGACGGGCCCCATCTGCAACGAACCACTTTTTAGCAGCAGAAGGAAAGAAAACAAGAATACTTCTTGGTTTTTTTTTTTTTTACCCGAGACAATATTCAAACCAGCGAACGTACAATTGAAAGGTGAGCATAATAACCCTTCAGCTATTTACGCACGGTGACATAAGAAAGCATAGCCTTAAATAGTATAGGGGGTGGGAAAGGCAAAAGAGGATGCAAAGGAGAGAGTGAAAAGAAGATGGGAGAATTGTTAGAAAGAGGAGAAAGAGGAAAAAAGAAGGGGAAAAACCAACTGCAGACAGAGCACAGAGAAACCAATTGCACAGAGAGCAAAAAAGACAAATATATTAACTAAAAAAGCAAGCTTGTGCAAATATTTGAATGCTTCGAATATTTGAAGGAACAGTACTGTACAAATTCGCTTCGATTCGATTTTGAATTATTGAAAATTTTGAAGTATTTGCAATGAAAAAATAGTTAACATTGATCTGGACATAACCTCTTGTAAAGGTAGTTTCACTGCAACATAGAATGCTATGCCGTGAAAGCACCTACCCAAGGGAATTCGCAGTGCTGCAAAACCTCTTCAAAGTTTAAGGCGCCCTGCAACACTTATATATATGGTCGGAAAACGCAGCCAATCAGTAGTCAAGACGCCTGAGAACACGTGAGCCAAATATTGTTGCACATCACGAGGCCAGAAATTCTCAATAAATATTCGAATTCAGCTGAAAATTGCGTTCCTTTCACTCGACAAATTGCGCTACAAGATCGAAAATTACTCATCTCAGCCATTGTATCAGCGATTGGCTGACTCGAGCATGGCACGTTGGACGTTACTGGGGCCAGGCTCACTTGGACTATAAGAGAGCCGTGAGTTTGAGTGAGTACAGCTGAGTAATATTACATGAGTTTGAGTTAGAGTGAGTGTGGCTAAGGAAAATTTTAATGAGCTTGAATCCGAGTGAGGAAAATATTTGCAAGTCTGAGGTGGTGAGCCCTAAGCTCAACGTGTATTTCTTGGGTGAGCCTTAGTGAGCACCACATTTTATTTCTAACCTATGTTCTTATATACCCGCCTATCAGCATAACTATCGACGTCATATTTGCTTACATTGCTAATGAAGTCTGTTCAAGCATACGTCAACACACAACCGTTCATGCGGATATTGAACGGAGGTGCAAGTTAGGAGATAAGGGGGTCGCCAAGACTTCCCTTCACAAACTCGCTCACGGGACATTCATGGCAAAAATTTCTGATGTGAGCTGCATATTTCATAAAAATATTCTTATTGGATTGCGACCAGTGACATCTGTTTGCTCATTAAATAGGGCTCACTCAGACACTGCTCAAAATGTGAGTCTGAGCGTGCCGAACTGAGTAATACGTTGGTAAGTTTGAGCCTGAGCGAGAGTGGTTGACAAACCGTTTAGCGAGTCCCAATTAGTTCTGTTGAGCTAAATTTCAGTGAATTTGAGTCCGAGTGAGTTGCCATGGTGAAACTTTTTTCTTGAGTGAGTTTATATAAGTTCCACTTTTTCTACCGGCCTATAGCTGCTGCTCTCAAACATCAACACTACGTCTTTGGGCGGCATTGAAGCAACTGCAGCCATTCAGCCATCATGCCTGCGATGCAGGATCGTTTTACTGAGGCAGGGTCGCGTTTCAGGAAAGAATGAGCCAGTTTTTCACACACAAATGTTAAACATTTAAAACGAAAGTATTTTTAAATAAAAGCAAAAACCACACTGAAACTGCACCCATTACCAAAATACTAAGACAAGCAAAGCTTCGTAATTAAATGAAGTTCTGGTGAACATTTGAAACAAAAACAATCGCTAGCAGTTTCAATGCTGGTGTCATCCACAGTGGCAGACTCACTCTTGGCAGGTGTATTTGTTGGCTGAAGCAGATGAGAAGCCCAGTTCACCCATAAGTCATGGACAGAAGCGCTTCAGTCATAGTGAGAAAACAACCTCCAAATGCGAGCAGAGAGATCAGAACATCTGATAGATAGAGCTGCAAGAGACAGGAGGTCCCTTGCAGCTTCTGTTTCTTCTTTCTTTGTCTAGCTGTAGTGCTGTTTATAGCAAGTTCACGATGTATTAACAAGCCTGCATTAACACTTTATATCATACAGATCTACCCATGCATGCACCATGGTGGCTGGTCACTGCACCATTGTGGCTTGTGACCAGAAGCAGGAACCCGCTCGCCAACCTAGATGGCCGAGTCAGCCTCCCAAAGGCAGGTCAGGACCAGGACATGATGGCTGGCAGCAGATCCTTGTTATGGTCTCGTGACTGGTAACCAACATGAGCACTGCACTGATGTTACACGCACATCACAATGTCTAAGTATATGCACTGACTTGAATTCATTGATTGATTGATATGTGGGGTTTAACGTCCCAAAACCACTATATGATTATGAGAGACGCCGTAGTGGAGGGCTCCGGAAATTTAGACCACCTGGGGTTCTTTAACGTGCACCCAAATCTGAGCACACGGGCCTACAACATTTCCGCCTCCATCGGAAATGCAGCCGCCGCAGCCGGGATTCGAACCCGCGCCCTGCGGGTCAGCAGCCGAGTACCTTAGCCACTAGACCACCGCGGCGGGGCTGACTTGAATTCAGGTGATGTGTAAAAACCACTGGCCGCTAACAGCAGCAAAAATATGGTTGTTACTACTATGAACCATGACTATATGCCTGTTGGTCCGCGGGCACAACTGCCTGTACCATTATAAGAAGCAGCTTTTTGCAACTTCACATCATGGAACGTTTCTCTATCTGCCACCGGACAACACGCTCTGTAGCGGTCAGGCTCCGTCCAGAGACTTGGACAGTATGAAACTAATACACGCCATGCTGAATTGCTGCCTCAAACTGCAGCCAGTTTACTGGAATCAAACTTTGCCATAGCAAACATTTAGACTTGTACTAGAAATGATGCTGTTTTCTAGGGAATGTTCAGAATATGAACTATTGGTAATGCATTAGGAACATCTTACATTGTAATACAATCACATAAAATTTATTTATAGTTGGAAAAGTAAATTTTCTCCAGCTGCCGGCATTAGCTTTCATTTTGCTGAAGTCTGTGTTTCCACATAGCACAGCTTAGAAAATGAAGTCAGGCATTCAATCACAAAGGAACAAATCTTCTTTATCTGAAAGGGACTCTAAAGGCGAAAAATTTCTCACGTTCGAATGATGAGTGAAATAAGAATGCCTAAACGTCAGTATTATCTACAGGGCTTAGTTCACCAAGAAAGAAGTAAATGTATGATAAGGCTCGAGGCACCCATGCAATATTCTGCCAACTCTGTAACTCTATGAAATGACATGGTCGAGTCCCAAAAAAAAAAGTAATTACTGAAACTGTCCACAGTACAAAAGATGATTTCAGCGCATTAAAATCTGGTATGAAATGCTCATTTCTTTATATGTAAGGTTTAACGTCTCAAAACCAGCATATGATTATGAGAGACGCCGTAGTGGAGGGCTCCGGAAATTTCTACCACCTGGGGTTATTTAACGTGCGTCCAAATCTGACAAGACTCATGGCTAGCTTCAATCATCCCCTAAAAACAAGGGGGGGGGGGGGGGGGCAGTGAAAGTTCTCTCAAATTACCTACCTGTGCCACAGAAGCTTTTCCGAAGCTGCTGACTGGTGTCTGCTCATAATAGCTACACTTTTCTTCTACCACGCCTGCTACTACTGTAATTCACGCCACCTAAGGGACAAAATGTCAAGAAGACCTACTTGGAAAGTTGTTTAAATACCAGTTAACAGCATGCTGACCACTTAATATATAACTTCTTTTTAAACAAAGCATTTTCTTAGCGCTGAACAAACAATGCACCTACAGTATGCCTTTAGGGCCCCTTTAAAAGGTTTCGTACATTTGTATACTTAAACATCTAAAAAGGTTGCAACATGCTAGGATGCTCATGGTCCCTAAAATATACCACAAAAATAACTTTCTGGCCTGCGTTATATACACAGTTCATTTTATTGACCGATAGGCATGAAAATTTATTAACTTTTCCTCAAAACACTTAGTTTTCAAAAGCAAGATGCATATAGTATAATGGTTTGCATTATTTTCTGAATAAATAACGCCTGCAGAAAGTTATCTCACTGAATAACACGGACCAAAGAATGTCATTCTAAAATTCTTTGTGGGGCAGAAGAACTTGAGAAATGTGTTTTCGCAAAAAGTTGAAAAACGAGGTTTAGAAAGCACTTATTCTTGATTACACAGCAGCAGGAGCACTTCTAGTAATCATTGAGCTCAATGACCTTTGAAATATGCATGCCTTTATGAAGTGGTGAAAGAGAGTGAACAGTATTCAAAAACATGAGCGATCACCTGTGGCTTGAGTGGGCACATATACGACAATAGTGTGCAATACATATGAGTGAATGGACCTTTCTAGAAATCGCAGTGCCGCGCCTTCCCCTGGCGGATCATGGCTGGAGCATTATGGGAAAGCCGAGCGCCGGGTGGGCTGAGCAGACGTCGCTTTCCCGCTTTCGCCTGCTTTCTTCGCGTACCGCGAGTGGTCTTGGCTGGCGTAAGGTGCTGCTCTTGTGAAGAAACTGCTACTTCTGAGTGCTCTGACTTTCATGCTCGTGAACTAGGTAGTAGTGCTCACCACAAATATCCAGAATCATCACAGAACATGCGCAAGAAGAAGAAAAGCGGCGGACAAACTTGCTCTGTTCGTGGGTCTCATAAGACGCCCTCGAACAGAGCAACAGAGAACAGAGACGTGGGTGTCATAAGATCGGATGTTTTGTTTCATTGCTCAGTGATACTTTAGGACTTGAATGTTTGGTGATGCTGCAGCTAATTTTGACCTTTGTCAAGATATTTGAGTTCTCTTTCACTGTGATTACGGAGCTGGGGTTTTACCGTTGCATACCATGTAATACGCGAAGCTATAGAGGCGACCCTGTTATATGTATCAATATAGAATCACAGGGTACCTTGCGCATTCATTTAAGACGACACGAAGATGAACACCATCTCGTTTTTATAGTCATTCGATCTGCATTGTCTACCCCGCCAGTCCATGGGTGTCGGCAGGTTGATACCATGAGTGCGAACCTGTCTTGCATCGCGGTTGGCGGAGAGCACTGGTGTAGCTTGGGCAAGTGCTGGCGTGCCTTGAGTAGGGTAAGTGCCCCTTTTGAACCCCCTGCCGAGGCCCATGCCAAGGCCCATAACCACCACCGTCCACACCACCCTTCTAACAAATGCTGCACATAATGAGGTTTTTCATTGCCTCCATGATCAGACCACCTTGATCAATCTCGGATATCACGCGATGACGTGATCACGCGAAGTCGCATGACGTTTTAATGATGTCGCAATCCTTAGAGGTGTTTGACGCCATATATGTTGTCATCACCACGTGATGATTTTTCGCATCATTCGACGTCGTCGACGCAGGGCGCAAACGGTCAAGCCTAACGTTTTATGACGCACCTACAGTTTTCGCCTAAAAACAAAAATTTTTAGTCGGTGGCTATGGCATCCCGTGGTGGTGACGTCAAGGTCATCGCGTCACTATAGGACGTCATTGTGACATCACAGATCACAGAATGTGTACGGTCACACACCTTACACATTCTGTAACGATCATCATGATGACTTTACACATAATGTGTAAAGCCATCATGATGACCTAATGATCACGTCATCACACGACATCGTCGCATTGCACTGCCTGTGTGATCGGCCCACCAATCACGGAGACGGAGAAAACCCAGGTGAGGTACGAAATGTTTGGAATGCCTCCGCTCATAGAACCAGCGAAAAGCCAATTTAGGTGCAGAAAACCTTCGGATGAGTAAGAAAAGGACCAATAAGCCGACTGAATAAAAAAAAACGATAACTTCTTTCCCCTTCAAGTCGTCTTGGTTGAATCCATAAAAAAACACTGCGAGTTTCTTTATTGCAGCCTTACTTAGTGTTTATTTTTCTGTTTACTGCTTGGTTATCTTTAATCGTATCTGCTTGTTATTCACCACAAAACTCGAGGCCTCACCTATTGTGGCATCGCGCACCTAGTTTTTTTTTTTTTTTTTTTGAAGGCGGGGCAGGGGGTTCCTTGTGTTAAGGCAAAGAGTGCTAGTTGTAGTTTCATTATTAGAAATACAAAATGCGAGATTCGCAGCCAGGTAAGCTTGCCAACTGATGTAAGCGCCACTGCGGTATTCTATACTTTTTTCCACACTGAATGAGACTTCCACCATTGCTTTTAGAGACACAGTCTCACCATTAGCAATGAGTGACCACTGTTGAAAGTAGGGGGCTCAGCCCCCAAGTTTTCTTAATGGTGGGGCTCGTGCCCCCCTTGCCCCCCCCCCTGCTGATACGCCTACGACTCTCTGGTACATTTTCAGAAGTTGTTCTGAAGCTTCATGTCATTTAAGATTACTGCTCTACAAAACATTAATTAAACCCAGCTGGAATACGCCGCTCATCTGTGGGATCTCGTCAAAAAGTATTAACAAATATAATTGAATCAGTTCAGAAACATTCAGCGTGTTTCACACGCTCACACCATTTCCACTCAGCTAGCATTTGACTGACGAAATCAGACCTTGGACTAACAAATTTGAAACTTCGAAGAAAAATTTCTTATGTATTTCGTTTTCTAAAGATCAGCTACCATAAATTTTCACTTAAACAGGAACTCATCTCGGCATCTTCATACGTATTATTGCATCTTCATTCCTTTTTCATTCAAGATTTTTATTCCTTTTTACTGCACTAACTTTTTTGAGACTCCTTTTTAGCAAAAACGAGCACTGAGTGGAACCGCCTTCCGCCCTCTATCGCCTACATGGAGGATGCGTCATCATTCAAGGCTGCACTAACGGATTACGTCTTCAGCCTATTGTAACTTAATTTGTTTGAGCATGTATTTTCATTAATATGTTGTATTGCTATATTGCGTTTGTTGCCTTTTTTGTTTTCGTATAACCCTCCTCCTTCTGTAAAGCCTTTATGCCCCCTAAGGTTAAATTAATGAAATGAACCGCATGTGCCCTTCGAAACATGGCACGCTCTGTCCGTTTTGCAAAAGAGAAAAAGGCTTCCTGCCACATATCTTGGCAGAGTACTCAGAACTCAAGACCCCCCTTCCTTCCCTTTTCCCTAACACCCTCAATATCTAACCCCTTTGGCATGGGAGACCTTGATATCCAGCCCCATCCTACCAGCTCGGCTTGCACTGACGAACAAGGGCCAGGATCTGCTGAGAACTTATGGGTCCTGTAATCAGTAAACCACTTCGTCTGTAGCCCGTGTGCACCGCCATAATAGTTGGGCTCAATGAAAGTTGATTCATCTCTCTGATTCTCATCACTTAATTTTGGTGCTATGTGGACTCCCCAGTATTAGTTTCTTGTGATGTGTCACACAGCATCCCACAACAGGAATTTCTTGTAACCCATTCTTACACGCTTGCTCCAAATAAATAGCAGTCCCTTCCCTGTTGTTGGGCTAGTTTGACTTTCTCTTCAGCACATTGGCATTAATACACCTTTTACCTCTTCCAGATGGTATATCTAGTGCCGAAACAATATGCATGCAGAAAAAAAATCAAAGAATCGCAATTGGGTCATTCTATGCCAAATGTCCCAGCCATTTTGGCGACCATCTTCAATGTATTCGAAAAAAGATTGTGCTCATTCACTGCATTGAAAACAGTGAACTGCTAAAATTTTTGAGAGAAAAAATATTTGGTCACGTGGCTGCTTTCGGAGTTTCCTGGAATGCCATTTGGGTGTTGTTTGTGGAAAAGTTTATTTTAAAAGTA